>CM076578.1:355538269-355791564 GCA_034641835.2 Pinus albicaulis | reverse complement strand
TAGAGGATCAGAAAAGAGAGTTATTGGTTCAAGTAATTTTGTAAGTATGCTCTCTTCTTGCACCTAGTGTGACCTGGAAGATCAGAAAGAGAATTATTAGCCCAAATTAAAAATAAAAATAAAAATGACATGCATAGAGCAAGAGATTCTAGGGGAAGGTTGATAGCTAAAGCCAAGAGTTCGATTTTCACAACTCCATCTTCTTCAAGGCATAGACAAGAATCACCACCATCTACCCCTAGCCTTAATATTTTTGGAATTCAAGGAGCAACTGAATTAGAGGATTCTCCTATACCACCTACTAAATCTCATTTAGAAAAGGAAGAGACTCCCTCTCATCCTCCCTTGATAGAAGAACTAGAGAAATTTAAGGACTCTAAAGAAACTATCATGGCAGAGGAAGTAATAAATGGATTTGGAGGTAGAGGTAGAAGAGGAGGAAACAATGGAGACAACAATGGTGAAGAAAATAATGGAAGAAATAGGGAAGGAGACAACTTGTTTGGATTCCCTATAGTTGATGAGGAAACTCATACAACAATGAAAAATATCTCACCATCTGTCCTCCCTAAATTTTATGGATTGCGAAGTGAGGATCCTGAAACATTTATGTTTGAGTTTGAAGTCGTGTGCCGAACCTATGACTATATGGAAGACTCTCAAAAACTCAAACTGTTTCCTTCAACATTGAAGGGAGCCGCTTTGAAATGGTTCATGGGATTAGCCACCCAATCTATTAGGACTTGGAATGATATGAAACAAACATTTTTGGATAGATACTTGGACTATTGTATGCCCACCAATCATAAGGATGAGGTATTCAAAATGATGCAAAAAGAAGATGAAAATTTGGAAGACTTAATTGAAAGATTTCAATACAACTTGAAAAAAGCAAAGATGAGCAACTTAGATAATGAAACCTTGAAAGCCCTCCTATTAAAAGCCATTAGAGATGAATGGATAGACATTTTAAACATGATGGGGAAAGGAGACATTTCTCAACTTCCATTTCGTGATATAACAGAACTATGTATCCATCTCTCAAGGGGAAAATCTAAAACAGGAAAAGGGCCTAGGGATTCTTATTTTATTAGGGCTAACAAATCTGCAACTGGATCGGTAAGTAGGGTAGAGATTGGTAATATGCTTGATGAGTTCAAAACTGATATCTTAGGGAGCCTTAGTGAACAACTAGACACCCTTAAAATCCAAAACAAGCAGAAAGCAGAAACAGATGCTTTAGCCATCTTTTGTCCGAAATGTAGGAAGAAACATGCTCTAAGGGAATGTCCCTTGGATGCAAAAGTTGTAGAAACATGTATGATTTTCTCAGAGAATCATGAGACCAAGGATTGTCCATCAATTCCTGGACTCAAAGCTGTCTTTCAAGAAGATCCAAATTCAGTAGAATCTCTCTGTTTTGTTGCAAGAAGACCTTGGCAGGGACAACAAACTCAAGGGTTTAACAACCCTATGAATCTTCAAACCCCACCAAATTGGAATCCTTGGCAACAACCTTGGCCCCAAAATCAAAATCCATATCAGCCATGGGTACAAGGGATGCAAAATCCTTATGGGAGATTTGCTCAATTTTATCAATATCCTCCATCTTTTCAAAATCAGCAAGCTCCACAACTTCCAAACCCAAATCCACAACTTTCATTGCCATTTCCACAACAACAACCTTCTCAACAAAATCCAAATCCTCAACTCATGCTCCCATACCAAAAAAAGATAAATCAACTTCCAGCTCAGCCATTGCCAAATCCTAACAATAAAAATCCTTAGAATGCTTACATGGTAGAAGGAAACAATTTCCTACCTATATGATTGTTCCTCTCAACGATGTACAACTCAGATCTGGTACAGTTTTAAAAAAACCTTCTATAGATATTCAAGAACAAGATACCTCTGAGGAGGACTCTCTTAAAGTCAATGAGGGTTCTGAGGAAGCATCTCTTCAAAATTCAAACATTCAAAAAGAAAAAGAAAAGTTAACACCCACAACTCCTATAGTTGAGCAACCTGCATCTTCATCTACACCTCCTTTTCCCGAAAGACTACAAATTGACAAGGGGTGGAAAAACAAATCTTGTTGCCTAACTATGATTTTCTAGATGAATTGAAGAATGTTTGTATCAAGATTCCCTTGCTACAAGCCATTCGAGAGATTCCTATTCTAGCAAAAACAATAAAGGAGTTGAGTTTCAAAAGACCAGGAAGGAAACTTAAAGACACAAGAAGAATCCACCTGGTAGGAAAGATTGCAGATATTATGATGGGAAAAATTACCATGCAGAAGTATGTAGATCCAGGAAGTCCAATTGTCGAGACACATATAAATGGGATAGAAATTCCAAACACATTGATTGACTTAGGGGCTGCTATCAACATTATGAGTAGACAGACTATGGACCAGCTAAAACTTCCTAACCTTCTTTTTACACCTACTTTACTGCAACTTGCAGATCGATCCATTATTAAACCAGATGGTGTATTAGAATATATTTCAGTCTCCTTAGATTCTTGGGAATATCCAGTAGATTTTATGATTTTGACTCCCAAGAGTAATCTAGGAGGGAACCCACTTATCTTAGGAAGACCTTGGCTAGCCACAGCTGATGCTTTCATTAGTTGTAGATCTGGGGATATGTACATCTCTAATGGTAATTCGACAAAGAAATTCAATTTGTATCCTCCAGCAAAAGCAATCACAGAAGTAGGAGACAATGAATGGGTTGATGATGAGGACACTATACAACTTGTCTTTACCATTTCTGAAATCAGTGAGGATAGTCAAATTCTGAACACATTAGAAAATTTTGAGACATCTTCAGAATATGACCCCACACAATTTCAGTTGGAATCTGACATAGAATATTTATCATCAAGACAAATGTCTCTTTTCTCTATGGAAGAGTTTGGTAGTTCTACCATTGAGATTTTTCCAGGAAAAACATTGAATATCAACAAACATTTGGAAAAGTCACAACAAAAAGAACTAATCAAAATCTTGCAAAAACATTCTACTGCATTTGCATGGGAGTATATTGACATGAAAGGTATTGATCCTAAGACTTGCATCCATCATATCTATATTGAGGAAAACAATAGACCAATCAGACAACCTCAAAGAAGGATGAATCCAAATCTTAGGGAGATAGTGAAAAAAGAGCTCCAAAAACTACTCAATGTAAACTTCATTTATCCAATTTCAGATAGCCGATGGGTTTCTCCTTTGGTTATAGTACCTAAAAAGAATGGTAAATGGAGGGTATGCATTAATTACAGGGAATTGAACAAAGCAACTTTGAAGGATCACTTTCCTTTGCCTTTTATTGATCAGGTATTAGATACATTAGCAGGTAAAAAGTACTTTTCATTTTGGGATGGTTTTAGTGGCTATAATCAAATTCAGGTAGCACCTGAAGATCAAGATAAGACCACATTTACTTGTCCATGGGGAACTTTTTCCTACCGAGTGCTTCCTTTTGGGTTATGTAATGCACTAGCAACATTCCAAAGAGCAGTACTAGGAATTTTTTCTGATCTAATCCATGATTGTGTAGAGGTTTATATGGATGATTTTACAGTTTATGTTAATTCATTTGAAGAGGCATTAGAAAATTTGGAAAAATTCCTTATAAGATGTAAAGAAATAAACCTTTCATTAAGCCATGAAAAATGCTTTATGATGTTTACTGAAGGTATTGTTTTAGGGCATCATATTTCAGGAGATGGGATTAAGGTTGATAGATCAAAAGTTGAAGTCATCTCCAAGCTGCCTATTCCAAATTGTCAAAGAGATGTTAGAAGTTTTCTAGGATTTCTTGGTTACTATAGAAGATTTATAGAAAACTTCACTAAAATAGCATCTCCACTCTTCAAATTTCTTACAAAAGACTGTGAATTTAAATGGGATCCTGATTGTCAATCAGCCTTTGAAACTTTTAAAACAAGAATATCTGAAGCACCTATCTTGAGAGGACCAAATTGGAAACTCCCTTTCCATATTTCTACGGATGCTTCAGATACAGCTCTAGGGGCTGTGTTGGGTCAAAAATATTTAGTTCCTTATGCCATTTATTATACCAGTAAAAATTTGACTCCCACAGAGTTGAACTATACTGTGACTGAAAAAGAGTTTTTAGCTGTTGTTCATGCAATTAATAAGTTTAGACATTACATAATAGGCTATGAAACTTTTATTCATACTGACCATTCTGCAATTAGATATTTAATGAACAAACTTGTTACTAATGGCAGAGTGACAAGATGGCTCTTACTTTTGCAAGAATTCAATATTACTGTGTTGGATAGACCAGGAAAACAAAATACAGTAGTTGATTTCTTGTTTAGGATTCAAAATACTAAAGAAGATTCTCCTGTAGAGGATAAGTTTCCCGATGAATACTTGTTTGCAGTAACTATTAAAACTCCTTGCTATGCAGATATTGCTAACTATTTGGTTACATGGAAACTACCTTCACATTTATTTCCAAGTGAAAAACGAAAAATTATTCAGGAGAGTTCAAAATATTCATGGATTTCTAACGAATTGTTTAAAACAGGGCCAGATCTTGTGATCAGAAGATGTGTCGGGGAAGATGAAATGCCTGATATTCTTAAGGCATGTCATGATGAACCATGCGGCGGACACTTTGCAGAAAAAAGGACGGCCTATAAAATCCTCTCTTTAGGATATTATTGGCCTTCCCTCTTCAAAGATGCAAAGCAATATGTCAAAAGGTGTGACAGCTGCCAAAGAGTAGGGAAACCTACCCTTTCAAATGAAATGCCATTGCAAACACAGGTACTCATTGAACCCTTTGAAAAACGGGCTTTAGATTTCATTGGACCTATTAATCCACCATCTAAGCAAAAGAAGTATATATTGGTTTGCACTGATTATGTTACTAAATGGGTAGAAGCTAAAGCATTAGTATCTGCTACTGAAAATTCAGTTGTTCATTTTCTTTATGAGGATATTTTTGCTCGCTTTGGTGTTCCAAGAGAAATTGTGACAGATCAGGGGAGCCAATTCACATCCAATTTGGTGGAGAAGTTGATGGAAGAATACAAAATCAAGCACAGAAGATCTAGTCCTTACCATCCGCAAGAAAATGGTCAAGTGGAGTCCACAAATAAAGTTCTTGAAAGTATCATCACCAAAATTGTTCATCTACATAGAAGAGATTGGGCAGAAAGGCTTCCTGAAGCCTTGTGGGCCTACAAAACTACATGGAGAAATACAACAGGACATTCTCCCTATGAACTTGTTTATGGGAAAGAAGTCTTGCTTCCCATTGAGTTCCAAGTCAAGACCTTCAAGATAGCAGTTCAGTTGGGGATGGACTTATCAAAAGCCCAAAAGCATAGAATGGAGCAGTTGAATGAGCTAGATGAGATTAGACAAGAAGCAATTTTAAGAACTGATCTAGTTCAATATCAAAGAGCTAAATGGCATGACAAGTACATCAAAGAGAAGAAGTTTCAAGAAGGAGATTGGGCATTGTTATTTGATTCCCAGTTTAAAGATTTTCAAGGAAAATTTCAGACTCATTGGCTTGGGCCATATGAGATTGACAAGATCTTTAGCAATGGAGCGGTAAGAATCAAGACCATTGATGAGTTTCAAACTCCTCTTATTGTGAATGGCCACAGATTGAAAGTTTATCATAAGCCACTCTCCAAAGAGGATTTTGTCAAAATGTTTCAAGAAAATTCTGCAATCAGGCTGGTACAGAAGAATTCTTCTTCTCCACCAGCCTAGCTTTTGTTCTTTCAATTGAAAAAAAAAAAAAAAAAAAAATTGAAAAAAAAAGAAGAAGAAAAAATTGTGTATAAGCCTGAAAACCAATCACTGATTGGCAGTCTTATACAGAAAATATAGGGTGAAAATCAGGAACACCTGACACTCTATATTTTCCAAAAAAATCTCTCTTTCATTTCACAAGTTTTGTGACCACCCACTCCATTCCATTCCACTTCATTCCACTTCATTTCACTTCATTTCACTCCATTCCACTTCATTTTATCTATTTCATTCCATTTTCACCAATAAAATTCTTTTTCATGACCATTTCCATCTAGTCATTTGTCATCCATTCATGTTCATTCATCCAAATAATAGCTGTGTCAGTTTTCGCAGCTGACATCTGTTTCTGTAGCCAGAAGCAGATTCCGCAGCTACCACTCTGTTTTCAAAAGAATGTACAGCCAGATGTTATTTCCATAATCATGAAATAAAATGCAGGTATGAGGACCAAAAATGAAGACATGGAGCATTCAAGATATCAATGAGGAACAACTAATTGAAGACCAAGGAAAAAGGCAAAGATTCCAAGGTATGAGTAAAATTCATTTCAAATAGCATTGAAAACACATTTTTATATAGTTTTAAACCATAAGCTTCATCCATTATGTGCAATTATTATATTGAAAAACTCCGTAACCCTTTCACGATCTCCATATGATCTTCTCGCATTCATTCTCAAACGGTTCCATAATTAAACCCCCGATCTTCACTCATACTCCGATATTCCACCGGTGACAATGAGACGTAGTTGATTTGACCACGGGCTCTTACAGCTGCATAAATCCATAACCGTTGTTTAAACGTGCTCACATTTATTTTGCAGCCAGCAAATTTCAAAACACTGCCGGATGTGTTATACTCCTCCCATTGTTCTGTTAATCTCACAGCCGTATCTCTGTCGTGCTCACGAAACCCCTCTCTGTTCCATTTCACTCCATTTCGTTCTCTGTTACGCTACAGTCTATATATCCACTCTCTGATATCTACCTACAGCGATTGTGCTCATTTCTGTGCATTCAGCCATTCTACTTCCATTGAACCCTCACGCAGGCAAATCTTTGAAGAGCAGAAAGAAGAATGGGTAAATTGCTAAGAGCAGAACCAGAAGGACCTAAGTTCATGGAAGGATATCCGCAAGTAAGGGATATATTGAAGAAAGAAAAGTGGCTGCGGTTTATCCAAAAGTTCAAAGGCTATCATAAAGAAGTGACAAAAGCATTTGCAAGGTCGTTCAATGGCCTGGAAGTAGAGATTGGAGACCTTAAGTTTGCGGTGAACGAGGCATCTATAGCAACTGCCATGGAACTTCCTCAAGAGGGTGAGCGTTGGTTTAAGAATAAAAGCATTAGTGATGAAGCCTGGAGAATAATCTTACGAAACCAAGGTATGGACATAACTATTTTTAAAAGAGGAATTCTTGTTCATGCATTGAAAGAGGAATGGGCTACTTTGTTGCTAGTTGTTCAAAAATTCATTACCTGTGAAGGCCGTTTTGGGTCCATGTATATGTACCATACCAGATTGCTGATGAATTTTCTAGATAATCAAACTCTCAATCTCCCATATTTTCTATTAAATAGTTTGAAGAAAATGTCTGTGACTATTCAAAAGCATTTAGGAGATGTAGAACCACATCTATATCACCATGGTCTTGTAAAAATTTTGATTGAAAAAGAGTTAAAGGAGAAGAAAGACACATGGGAACAATTTTTGATTAGAAATTTCTTTGAGGAACCTCAGGAAATTACTGAAGGTAGCACATCAAGAAGGAGTAGGAGAAAAAGAATAAATGATGAAACTCAAAGTACTCCTACTAAAGAAATTCCTGAAGGTAACACATCAAGAAGGAGTAGGAGAAAGAGAACAAATGATGAAATTCAAAATACTCTTACTACTACAATTGAAAGAACTGATAGGGAAGAGAGACTGTCAAAGAGGAAGAAGAAAGAAACTAAGGGTAAAAAGCCAATAACACCAAAAGAGAGAAAAACTATTGAGGCTATACATCAAACTCATTCTTCCGAAGAAGAAGATCATCAAGTGTTATCTGAAAGATTAGTTCATCTTCAAAAACAGTCATCTATGGCCAAGAAGACAGGGAAAGGAAAACAAAAACAAAAGGACAGTGGTCCACAATGTGTGAGAAGAAGTTTCAGACTTACGGGGAAATTGAGAAAAACACAAATAAAGGGACCTCATTTTATCGATTTGGGAGAAGAAACATCTGAACAGTCCCCAGCTGGCCATAGTCCATCTCACTCTCAATCAGTGAGTGAACCTGGTTCATTTCATTCTTAGTCAGACATTGAACATAGTCCATCCCATTCTCAGCAAGATGTTGATGTGAGCCCTTCTCAGCCAGATTTTGAAGATAACTCTCCTTCACGGCATTTTGGGGACAACCCAATGAAAATGACACCTGATATAGACCCCAAGCAACAGGAAGTATATGATTATATAGAATCTTTAGAAAAAGAAGCTACAGGTCCCAGTACTTCGTCCATTCAGCCTCACACAGTACAAGATGATTTAGTCCAATCATTGAAACAGGAAATCTTTGAGCTAGAGATTGTAAATAGACACATTAAAAATGAAAATGAGACATTGAAGGAACAAGGAAAATTGGACAAAATCATTCATGATAATACCATGCTACATCTGGGAATATGGCAGAAGAAGAACAAGAAATTGAAAAGGAAATGCCAGAAGTTAAGCAGAGCACTGGTTAATATCAAATTTAGGTGCTTAATGAAGAAGCCCAGGATGATGGCAGCACCAAGGAAGAAGAGGAGAGGATTGGATGTACTGGCTGAAGTATCAAGGCATATGAACTGAAGAAGGATTATCAAAATTTTGGTTGCATGAGGACATGCAACACCTTCACAGTGGGGGTATGTTGAGTCCCAAATCTGCATCTTTTCCATACACCTTTCTATACCTTTTTCATTCACCTGAACCTTCCCAGTTGTCAATATCATTGTATATTAATTGCAAAAGAGCATCTAAGATGGTTTTTAACTATATTTTTGTGTCTTCTGTTTGATTTAGATTTTTCTCATTTAGCTGCGGAATCTTGCCACTTTCCGCAGCTGCTGCAACTTTCCGCAGCCATTTTGTGAAACTCTATGTTATAGGTGTCTTCAGGAAAAACGAGCCACATGGGCAAGTCAGAAATGATGTGGACATGGATCGTGTCCTATTGGCTCGAGCAAATTCATCCAGGGAGGCTGCGGTCAAAGATGGCCAAGTGCAAGTCAACCGTAGAGTCCCACGGTGACAGGACTCTGTTTCTCGTCACGTGGAGATTTCTATGGCCGTTTCTGAATTGTGGGAGACAAATCAACACTTGTACACGGCTCCATAAGCCGAATCCAGCATCCACTTCTCATAAATTTACTCCTCAACGCAGCCATGATCCTAGATCCTTGGACGTAATGGTTTACGTGTTTTGTATCAGCATAAACTTCAGGAAATTAGTTACATCACCTTCAGTTATAAATAACGCGTTTGCATACGCATAAGAGTTAGTTTTTATTAGTCTCCATTAGCTGCTAGATAGCTCTGTAATGTAATTACGTTGCCACTGTGCCGTAATATCACCTTTCTGTTATGACTGCATTTTAATATATAATAAGACTCTGTTTCCAAGCGTAATTGGTACTTGAAGTCTGTTGCCAAGGCTGGTGTAGAGGGCCCCTGCACAGCTGAGGTTTTGTGCATTATTGTATAGTTCTTGTTTTATTTCTTAAAGCTCATTGTGCCATAATTCATTCACATGTTTATACATTGCATCTTTCATGGTATATATGCTTCATTTCTGTTTATAATCTTTCATGCTTTACATTTTACTTCTATCTCTCATGTTTTATGTTATTGTTAACTGATCAGTGTTCTTGTTTCATGTTACAAATAGGCAGCTCGGGCATTTGCATAACTTTTTGACTAATGACATGGAATTAATATTGTTATGCTGCTAATTTACTTTTCTTAGTTTTTGTTTAATTTCAGTACTGCTTTGTTTATTTCAGTCTTGCACATTTGTTTCAGTAGTTAGATTTAGATATATTAAATTGCTCATGACATCTTCAGTTACCTCTGAAAGCCACAGCTGGACTGATGGTGAGGGATTGAAATATGAATGTGTAGTTTGATATTAGTTTACTTTCTGCAAGTTAGATATATTAAATTGCTCATGACATCTTCAGTTACCTCCGAAAGCCACAGCTGGACTGATGGTGAGGGATTGAATTATGAATGTGTAGTTTGATATTAGTTTACTTTCTGCAATTTAGCTATATTAAATTTCTCATGACATCTTCAGTTACCTCCGAAAGCCACAGCTGGACTGATGGTGAGGGATTGAATTATGAATGTGTAGTTTGATATTAGTTTACTTTCTGCAATTTAGATATATTAAATTTATCATGAAATCTTCAGTTACCTCCGAAAGCCACAGCTGGACTAATGGTGAGGGATTGAATTATGAATGTGTAATTTGATATTAGTTTACTTTCTGCAAGTTAGATATCAGGCTACTCAAGTTGTTTATGGTTACCTCCGAAAATCATAGCTGGACTAATGATGAGGGATCAGAAGATAAGTTGATGTAATTTGATTTAGATTTACTTTGTTGCAACTTTTGGATTTCTTTCAGCATAGTTTCTTTTGTGTTTGAACAGCAACAAGAATAATGAGTTTCATGATCAGTAGTTCATCGTTTGATTTATTAGACTAGCATCACATTTTCATTTCAGCAGCACATTTTCATTTCCTTTCAATTTTTGTCATTGTATGTTTCAAATTCCTTTTGAAGTTTCAAGTTGGTAAATCATTATTCCATAAATGATGTGTTAAACAGTGCATTCGTTATTAGAAGATATTGTTTCATTGTTTCGAGTAAGGCTCAGCTGGTTTCACAACCTTCGACTCTTGGCTCGCCCAGCTTATGGATGAAGGAGCGCCCTAACCCTCTGCTTGTAATTGAAGGAGGTTCTGGGCTTTGACAATTTACCATTTTGCTGAGACAGTGGCGACCCTTTCTTACTGTGATTTTCATGCTGGAAAGAGCTGTAAGGTCCTGATGAGTGACTTTTGTTTTGCAGCTTCATCTCAGGCTCATAATACACTTAGAAGCAGCTGTTCCTCTAACTGTAAACTCAAACTTTTACTCCATGAGATGAAATATATTTCCTGTCATTTGTAGAACCATAGAACACAGTGAACAACCTACTAGTCAGCTTGAGATTGGATTTTATGCAGTGCTGAGATCTAGGGGGTGTGAGTGGCGCGACTTAAGGCTGTTTGTCAATTTCATTTGCAAAGTAAGGGATCAGTCATGGTAGGTCTGCTGCAGATGGGGGATTTTTTGGCTTTTTTGATGATTGCCAAAGGTGAAATGTCCTAAACGCCACTTCCTAACATAGGGTAGACTTCTGAAACAGATGTGGATTTGCTTTTTAAGGCTGATGGGCAAGTCAATAAGGCTGAAGCTAGATAGGATTGTGATATGGGGCTTTTTTGATGTTGCCAGGGGTGGACTGAATAGGTAGAAAGGCGAAAAAGTTTTGGGAGGGTTTTCTGGATGACATATTGACATAAGGAAATCAGTTTCTAGAAAACTCAGCTGAAGATATAGTCATCACTAACATGCAAAAAATACTGATGGCTAACAGGGTCAACCTAATCATAGAGATGAAATGCCATTAAACCCCTAGGTAATACTTGAACCATTTGAAAGATGAGCCTTAGATTTTATAGGACCCATTAATCCTCCATCCAATCAAAGGATTTATATATTAGTTTGTACAGATTATATGACCAAATGGGTGGAGGCCAAAGCACTTCTTAGAGCTAATGAAGAAGTTGTCCTAGCTTTCTTAATTGAAGAAATATTTGTTAGATTTGGAATCCCTAGAGAGCTAGTTACAGATGGAGGACCTCCTTTCAATTCTCATGGTTTCAAATCTACCCTTCAGAAATATCATATTCATCATAGAATGACTACACCATACCATCCCCAAGCCAATGGGTAGGTGGAAAGCACAAATAAAGTAATAGAAGCCATTCTAACCAAAACAGTGAAGGATAACCGGAAGGATTGGTCTCAAAAGCTCCCTGAAGCACTATGGGCTTATAGGACTACCTGGAGAAATACTACATGATTTTCTCCCTATGAATTAGTTTATGGTAAAAGTGTTGTTTTTCTTGTGGAATTTGAAATTAAAACTTTAAGAACTGCTTTAGCTATTAACATTGATTTGACTGATGTGTAGACAGCCAGGTTGCAGTAGCTTCTTGAACTGGATGAAAAGATATTAGATGCCATTCATTAGACAACCATGATCCAACAACAAAGAACAAAGTGGCATGATAAAACCATCAAGAAAAAGCAGTTCCAAAAAGGTAATTGGGCCTTATTATATGATTCTCGGTTTGAGAACTTTCAAGGCAAGCTACGTACAAGATGGTTGGGACCTTACGAAGTAGATGTTGTTTTTCCCATTGGAACAGTAAGACTTTTAACAATTGATGATTTCAAAACACCTCTTCTAGTAAATGGTCATAGGCTTCGTTTGTACCAACACCCTATTTCTAAAGAAGATTTTAAGGCCACTTGTATGACAGATGCACATTATCTTTTTCTAGGGAAGTCTTCTACTCCTCATAGCATTTAATTGTTTTCTGCACTATATTTTCAGTATTAGATTAGATTTCTTAAAACTAATAATCCCTGTTAAGGGTTGGCATGTTACAATTGTATTTTGCAGATTAAGGAAGAACTTACCAAGGAGGACAATTTCATCACAAGAAGATATAAGCTTCAATCTGAGAAGCTTTGCTTCCCTTATTTAAATTCATTTCCTCATCTCCCAGTAACATTTCATCACTTATTCCCTCATTCTTTCTTTCCCTTTTCATATCATTTTCCCATTTTTCTCATTTTTCCCACTACTGAAACACCATTCTCCAACAAGTATTTTCCCTATTCCTTACTGCTGAAATATCATTCCTCAGCAAATACGTCCCCTATTTTCCCATTGTTAAATCATTACTTTTTAGCAACATTTCCCTTATTTTTCCATTGCTAAAACACCACTTTTAGCAGCATGTCATTTATCTTTCCATTGCTAAAACACCATTTCTTTCCCCTAAAAACATGATTATGCAACTTCTTCAGTCCTTCACTTTTATTCTTCATACTCCTTGTGTGAATAATGTCCATTCACTACCTCTCTCTTCTGATTAAGCAGACTCTAATATGATCCTCTTTACATTTTAGAGAATTCTAAAGTTCTTCCATCAATATCAAGCTATCATAAACAAGCACTATATATTTCAAATCACAAAGCAAAGGTAAATATAAGGTATGTGAATTTTATGTAATACAATTAAACGATAGTTTAAAGAGAATATTTCGCTCATTATGATTATAATCTCCGCACACTCAAAAACATCATTTCACCATACATGGGGGGGATTTCGAAATAACAAACCATCATTTCATAGCATGCAAACTACCGTCACTCTTTACACCCATTACTTCGGCCCTTTATCGATACTCCATGTTCTCGGTCACAACGATTACTCTGTTCAAACCCTGGTAATTCTGCTCTCTGCCTCTGCATTTTACCTAAGCTAGTAACTATGGGAGGATCGGCCATTAGAAATGAGCTCGGCTCAATAGCTCTGCTTGAATTGTTTCCGGATGCTTATCAGATCTTCCAACAGGCAGGATGGGTGGCATATTTTGAAAGACTTCAAGAATTCAACCCTCAGCAGGTCCTAGAATTTGCATAGAACCTTCAGGAGGACCATTCTACAGTTCAGGGGGTTCGAATTCCGATTTCAGAGGACGACATAGCGCAAGTCTCGGGTTTTCCAGGCATAGGTGCTTGGTGGTTTAGTAGGAAACACATCATCCTAAACGCGCAACAGGAATTCCTTCTTCCATGAGAACATGTTGAGATTAAAGGCCATGGCATAGGACTGCACTAATTACCTCCTCCATGGCCAAAGGTAGCTAAATTTTTCAATCATTATTTAACATGCGAGAGTCGCTATCAGGTAGTTTATCAGCACAAATTTGTTTTGGTGAGCCACTTAGGACATGGTAGACTAGTAAACATTCCTTATTATTTGCTTGGATGTATTAAAAATATGTCATATTACTGTAGATGGGTAAAATTTCGATTACTTTCCCTTACTCATCATCGCCTTTGTCAACTATTCATTCAGAGGGGCTTTGCTTAGCAAAACCCCCCTCTAAAAAATTTACCTTTACCTCCTAAGCAAGCCCCCAAAATTCCCCAAGAAGCTAAAAACCCCCAATAAATCCCTGAAAGTTCCTACGAGCAGCAATTGGAGAATATCCTGGATCCTCCATCGATCCCATCCTCAGAACCAGTCAATTCAGTTGACCTGTCTTCAAGCCCATCTCATTTAGCAGAGTCATCCCATCCTACCGTCCACATCCCTAGTGATGACTCTCAGGCTGAAACACCACCATGTCCCCCTATTCATAAAAGAAAGAGTCAAACTATGACTACCTCTGTATAAAAAATGAAAACAAGGGCTGCATCTAAAGCAGCCACCTCCTCTGATAGCCCTTCTCCTAGGGAAAAATCTTCTCATAAAAAGAAAAAGCAAGCTACTGCTTTTTCTACTTTCCTACCTAGGAGAAAAATAAAAACAACCATTGAATCTGAAACCATTCCCATTACCCCTGACCCTGCAGCCATTTTGCTAAAACTCCAGTCATCACCACCTTTCCAAATCCCGAAATCATTACTCGTCTCATCCTGTGGCACTGTTCCACAAGAACCAGATGGCCGGGGTAATATGACATCATTTTCTATACAACTAGTAGCTGCTCCACAAGAACCATCTACTCACTCAGTAGCTGAAACACAAGAACCAGTTGCTGACGTGAAAAATTCAAACATCCAAGATGATACTACAAGGAAACCAACTGTAGCTGTAACACAAGAACCAGCTACAACTAAAGAACAATAATCAACCTCAGAAAAAGCAACCGATACACAGGGTCCAGTCACCATGGCCTCTCTTTTAGAGGAAAATGAATTTTTAAAGTCAGAATTAGAAGCCTGCAAGAAAGAATTGGTAATGGCAAGGGAAGCCTTTGACAAGGAACTAAATCTTTATACTTTGGCCCATACAACATCCATGCAAGAAAAACATACAAAGAATGATCCCTATAAAGAATACATGTGTCATCAGTGTGGAAACATCTATCAATAGGCAAGATACAATATAGTTAAAATTCCAATGCCCGGAGCATCCACAACATCTATAGTTAAGGAAGAATGCCCTACTGTTACACAAGAACCAGTAGGGCCTTCAAAAACTTTGGAGAAAGAAACCAAGGTACAGGTATCCTGCCCTATATTAACTGATTCTGCTACTCAGACTATGCCTCAACCCATTACTTATAATGTTGGAACACAAACTCCACCATGGAAAGAGTTGGAAATAATGAATAAGTGGAAGAAGTAGTATGCTATTGATCAAGACAAAATTTTACAACAGCACAAATTGGCCTGGAAAATTCATATGTATTCCACTTGGGATAACTGGGCGCAAACACTTCAACAACTTAAAGATTCCAAGAAGGAGAATAAAGAATTAAAAGATAAACTGATCCTGATGTTTCAACTAGTACAAAAACTATTAGCCACCAGGAAACCATCTTTGAACTATTCTTTGTTTCTTTCAGAATGCCTTGTTTATTTCCAGTTGAAAG
Source organism: Pinus albicaulis (assembly GCA_034641835.2). Lineage (NCBI taxonomy): Eukaryota > Viridiplantae > Streptophyta > Pinopsida > Pinales > Pinaceae > Pinus > Pinus albicaulis. Next base: position 355,775,986 of record CM076578.1, on the reverse strand, counting down.
CAGTTAAGGGTGGAAGACCTCATGAGCTGCTCATAGCTAAGCAGTTTGTCAAAACATTTTCTCAGGCTTCCACTAGTGATCAGCATCTATTATGTGAGCTGTATCTTCATAATGAGGCTATGCTTGAAAATAGAGAGATCAATCTTAATCCTATTGTTGGTGATGTACAGATTAGGGCATTTGTTTCCTTTCTTGCCAATCAAATCACATGGAAAATTGCTTTTCTTGCAACTAGGCACAATGAGGATAATCGCCTTCTCTGGATAAGGCGAGAACCTCGAAACCCGACTATTTTTGTGGCAGAATATCATCAGTTTTTGCAGAAGCCATGAATGATTAGACATATACAGTGATTGCAAGCCTCAATACTCCAAGAGTGTCACCAGTTTATCAGGGCCAAAGAGACTGCTGCTCTGAGGGCAAACAACATGTTGTGGCAACAATCCTCTAAGGAGAGACAGGAGTATAATCCCTTTAGCCCTATTAACCTTGAAATTGCAATATCCAGAGTACCAAACTACATCATATGTGTTTAGCAATGTGCTGAGAATTGAATAGGCTATCATTTTCACTTTCCTATTTTATGGATGCCAGCAGAACAATATTAGGCTCATTACAGATTGGCTAAAATGGATGAAACAACAACATGGCAAAAATTGCAAAGTAACCAGGGATTCATACCTTTAATAGATACCACCTTCCATAGTTATTTCTTGAGTAATTTGCATGCAAAAGTTCAGTATCCAAACTCTGACTCGGACTAAAAGTTGCCTAAGGACATGCAACCCTTTCAGTTGGGGGGGGATGTTAGGAGATCATAATGTACCATTTTGACTACATATTTTGTTACCACTTTACTCTTTCTAGACCATATTTAAAGCTTACATTATCACTTCCATCCATTTTTCTCTAAAGGTATATAATGTTCTTCTCTTTACTATATGTTTAATTTTTTTTGCATATAATTCTACATTACTTTTATATTTAATCATTAATCGAAGGTATATAGTTTCTGAGACAGTTTAAAGACCGCAGATAATCTATTTTGAAGATTGCGTTGCTGAAATAGTCAACAGGCACACAAATCCTATTACTGAAACAGTCCGTGATTTGCGATTTTGAAGGTGTATTTCAAGTATGACGGCAACAAGAAAAAGACAAGCAAGGGAAGCTATTACACGGACCATTCTGAAGCCAATATTCTTGTATCCATCGTAATAGCATTCTGCTATGGAAGAACAGAAAGACCCTGTTTTAGAACAGAAGATCAGATTTGGATAAAAATAGAATTTCTATGATGTAACTGTAATAAATGTCTCCTCTTTAAAAAGAGGAGACATCAGCATTAAGGGGATAGTTAGAGATTGCGGGAGGTACATTTTCCTAAATAGAGAAGGAGCGAGACTCTATTGTAATATGTTTCCTTTTGACAGATGAATAAAATTTTGTTTTGAGCACTTCAATTTAATTCCTTTATCTGGGGAATCTTGTGAGAAGGAAAGGGCCCACCTTCATCACAAGATTCACCCATTTGCTCCTATAGTCTGTTAATTGTTTGTGCTATTCACACCTTGATTAAACCCTATTTGCTGAAGTTATTTATACAGTTCTGAAACCTCGTGTTTATTGTTAGAGCTTTGCTTTCCTTATTTACTGCATTGGTTTTATACAATTCATTCTTGAGAAGCTGTGAGTTACTTTATGTCAGCAATCAGTTTATAGAATGAGTGTGTGATAGTTTGATATCAGGAAATAGGTGTTGAAGATTCCTACTTGGAGGAATAGGGTCCTGTTCTCTGTTATAGCTGATTGATCTTCCTTTCTGCAGAACGATTTCCTTTCATTATCTTTTCTAGGATTCTTTTAATGAAAATCTGCAATAGAAGGATTGTCCTTGCTGTAACACAAGTAGGCTTCAGCTTTGTTAAAGTAAGGTGTGGACAGTGTGGTTAATATAATTAGTGTGATTAATACTACAACATTTATTTGCTTTTGAAATTGAGCATATATAGTGTGTGGTTGCCTTTGGAATAAACAGACCTTCCCGGGTTGACAATTTATGTAGTACTTGAATTGTTAAAACAATTAAAGTGACCAACAAGGCCAAGGGTGAGGAGGCTCACCAAGAATATAAGGGAAGGGATGGCAGTCATGAAAGGCATTCAAAATATTTTCTATTTTTGAGTCTTATGACTTATTACATTCTTCAACTGTTTAGCTGTGTTTGTTGTACTGTTTAGTACAAGATTATTCTCATGCAGAAATTCCCCACTCTTCCTTAGAGGACTTGTTGAAGAAATATGAGAGGAGTATTCTGGGCTATATTTCCACTATCCGGCAGTGGGCCAAGCAGTCATCTTCAGCCACAGTGTATTCTTCTTGAGAAAATGTGTTATTTTTCATGGTGTTGCAGTGGAAGGGTCAAAACCCTTGTTGATGGGCTAGTTTCCTAGTGAAAGGATCAGCCTTTCACCTTGAAAGCTAGTAAGAGGAAGTTTCAACCATTTCTTTGTCTTTTCAGCCATATATATGTAGAGATTCATTCAGACAGTGTGATTCAGCATGATTCATCCCTAGATCTACAATTTATGCTTTTTGTATCTTGTGTCCTTCCAAGAAACCCTTGTCGGGTTATCTTGAGATTGTGTGAAAGAGGCTAGATCTACTTTTTCTAAGCTCTTTGAGTAATATATCATCAGATCTATTTGTTTCTATATTGCTGTAGTATAACCCTCAATAAACTGCGATGTCTCATGTTTCATAAATTCTGTGTTGCAGTAGTCATGGGGTTTTGATGTTTTTGGGCTGTATTGAGCTTGGGAGGTTTGTTTAACTAAGCAAAAATTATTTTTTTCTGACCCCCTTGTATATTTTGGTGCTATAATGCATAAAATAATATATCCATGTGATTTTCTTCATTTTTATAGCATAATTTTCTGAAAAATACATTTTTTGTGCTTATATCGCTGATTTTCCTAAAAAGGAATATTACAGTGGTAGCAGAACTATGATCTTGGCTCAGCGTGTGGGGAAAATATATCTATAGCCATGGAGGAGAGGGAGATCCAAAATATACTTCTTAAGACTATGTAGGACATTGCCAAAGATATCAAAGAGATGAGATAGAAGGAATCCCCTAGAGGGTTTCACCATGGAGAAAGCTCCGACACCTCACATTTGTGGTGGGAGAAAACAGCAACACAACCTTCTTCACAATGCTCCACTATGCCCACATTCCTATCTTTGGAAGGTGAGGAAGGAAGGCCCTTGAGGGAAGAAACCCTTGGTTATTATTTTGTAGAATATGAATCTCAATCCCGAAGATTCAAAGAACATTTGAGCTTTTAGGAGTTCAGTCGGATCAAGGATGGTCGGAGATCTTTCAATCACCATAAAAAGGGAGGGTATATGTAGAATTCAGATCTACAGTGTAGTTTGGGTAGGTTCTTTTTTCCCTCTTATGATGGATCACCCAAGTGCACAACCAAGGCTTGGGTAGAGAAGTTCAACACTTATTTCCAACTCAATAGAGTCTCTAAAATGGAGGCTATCAAAATAGCAACACTGCACCTAGAAGGTGAGGCTCATGAATAGTGGTTCCATGGGTTATCTACACTTGGGCATGCTAATATCACTTCATATTCAGATTTCACCATAAGGTTGGTAGAGATATTTGACCCTAGGGATCCGGAGGCTCACTTTTTTGACCCAACCAAGCTCAAGAAATTGGGAGATCTAGGAACTTATATCTATGAGTTTTTGAAGCTTTCAGTTATGGTATTTGACCGCACTATGAATAGGATAATATGCATGTTTATTGATGGGTTGGTGAAATCCACTAGACCAACTACACTGCAAGAAGCTATGGAGAAGGCTAGGGATTTGCAACATGCCTTGCCCAAGGCCAAAACACCCTTTCAGCAAAAGAATTATTCATGTCCAAAAGAGAATTAGGGGAGGACATCTCTTGACAATGATCAGAAGGATCAAAGGAAGAAAAAAATTTGTTTCACCTCTCGGGAGCCATGTGTACCAAACTGCCAATGTGTTGCAGGGAAAGCACATTGCATTGAGATATTTTCTGATGAGGAGGAGAAGACCAGCACTGTAGCAGTAGAAGGAAGTGCACCTCCCACAGAAGATGTAGTAAATGCCTTTGCTCCAATGGGAGGGACTCTTTCAGCATTGAGAGGAGTTCCCAAGTATCTAACCTTGAGAGTTAGGGGCACTATTATGGGGAAAAGAGTATCAATTTTGGTAGATAGTGGAGCTACTTATAACTTTATTGATACACAACTGGTAAAAAGGAGGGCCATTCACATAGAGGACTTTGAGGGGTTCTCAATTTTGGTTCCAGGAGCTAGAACCATGCAGTGTGCCAAATATGTTCCAGCATTAACCATCACTATGGAAACCTACACATTGACAGACCACTTCTTTGTGGTTGATATTCCATACACCAATGTTATATTGGGTGTCTAGTGGTTAATCACCTTAGGGAAGGTTACCACTGATTAGGAAACCTTAGATACGGAATGGACAGAAAAAGGGAATGGTAAACATCAGAAAATCAAAGGCATACACACCTATCCACCTCAGATTGTCTCAGCCCATAGGATGGAAGCAAATTTGTGTAGAGGGGACATAGAATGGGTAGTAGAACTACATTTGTCAGAAGCTGGGGGCAAGGATTCATTAGTACATCCAGATGTACAATCTATTTTGGACCAATATTCTACAGTATTTGGAGATATTCCACCTAGAAGACCTCCTGACCAGGGTTTTGAGCATACTATTGAGTTGGAGCAAGGGATCCAAGCAGTGATCACCACACCCTATAGGCACCCCAAAGCCTATAGAGATGAGATTGAAAAGACCATTCAACAACTTTTGGCCTTAGGACATATCCGACCTAGCACTAGTCCTTTTTCCTCTTTAGTGGTCTTGGTGAAGAAGAAATATGGCACATTGAGAATGTGCCTTGATGATAGAGAATTGAACAAAAATACCATGAAGAACAGATATCCAATTCCCAGGATCAATGAATTGATGGATGAACTAAGAGGATCCAAGTGTTTCTCTAAGATAGATTTGAGATCGGGATATCATCAAATCAGGGTGGGGGATCAAGATATCCCCAAGACAACATGGTCATTTTCAGTTTTTGGTAATGCCTTTTCGGCTAACCAATGCTCCAGCAACATTCCAATCTTGCATGAACCACATCTTCCGTGGTCACTTGAGGAAGTTTTTATTGGCCTTCCTTGATGACATTCTTATTTATAGCCGCACCAGGGAAAATTTTAAGGATGGAAAATTATTTTGAAGTTTTAAAATTTGGCGGATCTCTCTAGTCCCTAATGTGAAAAATATAAAATTTTTATTGATGTATTTGTAAAATTATTCAAATTTTTAATGATATTATATATATTGTCTATATAATGTTGGCGATTTTTAAGGTAAAATAATTTTATATTGTAAAATTTGGACGAATCACTTTTATAAAAAAAATGGAAATTGGCGAATCCTTTTTTTGGAAAAACCATGGAAAATTAGCCCACTTGCGAATATTAGCCCCTAAAATTTTCCATGAGCCGCACATGGGAGGAGCATTTACAACATATTGGGGCAGTATTACACATTCTTAAGGCACATCAATTCTATGCTAAGCTCTTCAAATGTGAATTTGGGCTCACAGAGATGCTTTACTTGGGTCACATCATTGGAGTGGATGGGGTAAGAGTCCATGCAGAAAATATCTGTTCTATTAGAGATTTTCCTGAACCAAAGAATGTCACAGAACTTTGGGGGTTTTTAGGCATATGTACCTATTACCGAAAGTTTGTAAAAGGGTTATCTCAACTAAAAACACCACTTACATATCTAACCAAGAAAGGAGCTTTTAGTTTGACACCCACAATGCATAGAGCTTTTGATAAACTCAAGGAGGTGATGAGTAGTTGCCTGGTATTGGTCCTACCTGATTTTACCCAACCCTTTGTGTTGGAATGTGATGCTTCAGGGGAAGGCATTGGGGCAGTATTGATGCAGGGGGACACCCCAGAGCTTTTGGGAGCCGAAAGTTGCTGCCACATGAGAGGCTATACCCCATATATGATAAAGAGATGCTGGCTATTATGAATTCTTTAGTCAAGTTCCATGAGTATTTGGTGGGAAATAAATTCTGAGTGAAGACTGATCATAATAGTCTCCGATTCTTTCTTGACCAGAAGCAGCTTCAGGAAAAGCAATAGAAATGGGTGAGTAAGATCCAAGCATATGACTTTGACATAGAAAATGTCAAAGGGAAGAGTAATGCAGTGGTAGATGCTCTATCCAGGATCAACTGCACTGTCCTTAATGAGCATAGATGTAGATTGGAAGGCTCAGTTTTTAGTAGAATACTCCAAATACAACTTTGCATGTGAAATCCTAGATGGAGTGGTGACTGATGAGAGGTATAGAGTGATGGATGAGGTCATCTATTACCAAGATTGGGTCTTCCTAGTTAGAGATTCTAAGCTCAAGGAGAAGATTTTACAGGCATCACACGATTCCCCACTTGCAGGGCATCAAGGATTCACCGAGACTTATTGGGCTATTCAGGACAGATTCTCATGGAAGGGTCTCAAGGAGGATGTACTCCAACACATCAAGGAGTGCGTAGTTTTCCAACAAAACAAAGGAGAACACAACCATCCTGCAGGATTATTTTTGCCACTCCCTATTTCGGATGGAAAATGGGATAGTATTTCCATGGAATTCATCACCGATCTACCTACAGTTCAAGGTAAGGATTGTATCTTTGTAGTTGTTGATCGACTAACAAAGTATTCACATTTCTTTGCTATTTTTGCATGGTATACTACTTCACAGGTAGCTGAGATTTTCTTCAAGGATGTGTTTAGACTCCATGGTCTCGCAAAGACCATAGTCAGTGATCGGGATAGTCGCTTCATGGGTGGCTTTTGGCAAGAGATTTTTCGGTTAGGGGGTACTGAATTGACACCAAGTACCAGCTATCACCCACAAACTGATGGACAAACTAAAATAGTGAACAAGTGGTTGGAAGGATAATTGAGAAACTATGTTTTAGGCTAGCAGAGATCATGGCTGCGTTGGCTCCATTTGGAGGAGTATTGTTACAACACAGCTTTTCATATGTCCATTGGCATGACCCCATTTCAAGCCCTTTATGGGTATGATGCACTTTCATTTGCTTATGTGATGTTTGGGGCAATAAAAGCTCCTAGAGTAAATGAATGGATTCAAGAGAGTCAGGATATACTCCGGGCCCTCAAAGACAACATTGCTACAGCACAAAACCAACATAAAATATATGTAGACCGTGGTCGGATAGAGAGACAGTTTGAGGTAGATGACTTGGTCTATCTTCGTCTTCAGATGTGTTAGCACTCAAATCTACCTCAGGCTGAAATGAAGTAAAACTCAAGGCTACATCAAACCACGCTCAGCCTCGTAGCTAGCCCTACGAGGACAGGAGAGGGCTCTCTCCGTCAATCTCGAGAAAATAAGCAATGGGATGCGAGATGACTTACAATAAAAACTGATTTTAGGCTAGTAAAGAGATAGGTATGTTTGATTTTTAGTTTTTTGGGTTTTTGCTGGAGTAATGGGAAAACAAATTTTGGGTCCAGGGATAAGGTCAGACCTTTGCAGAGTTCGAGCTGGGGCGAGGTAGGTGATGATCTTGATGCTTTAAATTGGATATATGGATAGATTAGACCGACGAGGAGTTGAAGAGGGCAAAGAAGAACTTGGATCCTCTCCAAACAGCTGAAAACATATAGAACTAACTGAATTCAAAGGCCAAGCACTGTAAACAATGGATTCAACCTTAATCACTCATTCAATTTAGTTCAGAAGCATAATGAAACGATGGCATACATTAAACATGAGGAAACTTACAGTAAACAAAGGAGAAACATCATCAAGAACAGAACACCACAAGGATCCCAACAAGTGCCGCAAAACCCCTGATCTTTCCTTAGCCAAAATATGAAAAATATGTACAATGGTATCAAAAGTATCCCAAGAGTCCAACCTCTCCAACCTCTGAAAATGATTGAGAAATTACAATATATAGATCACTCTAACACCTTTCCTCACCTCTAGGGGTCGAATTCCCTCTTCAGGGATCAGTTTCAACCAATTCTAATCATGGAACTACAATCTAGGCAGCTAACCACTTGCCTCTAAAAGAGTGGAAACTGATCCATTACATGATTTTTTACTCATTTGAGAGTGAATCTTCTAGAAGAGATAAAAACAAGCCAAAGTTACATATCAAACATGAATTTACATCATTAAAACCCAAAAATTCTATCCATAAGCAAAACTGGTCCATAATAGGCGAAATACTGAGCTGGCGGCTGAAAATTCAGAAAAATTTCCAGGTGGGTCGCTCCTGAACTGTGTGGGTCGCTCATGTTCCAGGCTGATTTTGAGGTAGTTCCCGGCATCCAAATTGAGCTCATGATAGCTCGTTGGAAATCCCTGGATGTCTACTTTCCAATTCAAGTGGAATTTATGAATTTGGAGTTGATTTGACCCTCCAAAACCTCATTCTCCCAGAGGTACTTCCTGCTGGTGCAAAAGGTGGCAGTAAGGTGGTTTTCATGGTGTTTTTGAGATTTTTGACCATCCAGATTTCAATGAAATGCTAAGTTGACTTCAGAGGATGCATGATTAACCATGACAAATCCAAAAATGTAAAAATTTCCTCCAGAAAGTGTCCCAAAAAAAAGTGAGCGCATGAGCGCACGACCCACGTAACTGAAAACCCTGTTTTTAGACCAAAAAATTTCAAAATGACAAAATTTTCTCCGAATTTGCTCAAATTCGGAGCGAAGACCCTCCATCATGTATCTTGCTCAGTCAATGAAGCCTCGGCCAAAATCCGAAGTGGATCAGGCCTTTTCCGCCATTTTAGTGCTCTCCTGGTGCATGCAGCTCCTGTGGTGAAAACACTGTCTTGGTTGTATGATGTGTTGTTGTCAGTCGTGATGTAGCAATGTGTATGTTCAACCTGTTGAAAATGAGAAATGGGACCTTGGTGTCTTTGTCTCCATCACGATCCTGTGAATGTACCTACGCTGATGAAGAAGGCGAGACCCCTTCCACCTCACGTGGAGATAGTACTCGCGCTGCTGATGAAGTCAACGAGACCCCTTCCACCCCATGTGGAGATAGTACTCGTCGTGATGCTGCAAACAAAGCTCTGTGGCCTCTTTGATATGCTACCACTACTGGCGCACTGCTATGCTCCATCTCAGTACATCAACCTCAACGATTGAGTCACTGTCCGACTCCTGCTCATATTCCGACTCTATCTCTGACATGGCTGTGACCAAGCTTTTGGCACTGTGTATACTGATATGAAAGCAGTGCAAACCAAGTTATGAAGTGTGTTTTAACAGCCAACAAGTATCCCACCGTCAAAACACCATAAAGAAACAAACCATGGATAAAATCTCTGTTTTAGATGGATTGGAAAAGAGGCATTATCTCTGTGTTAAATGCAAGTGAAACTTTTGACCAAAGGGAGCGAGCAACTTTCAAAATATTGAACAAATCTTATCAAAGGGAGCATGGCATCATATGAATGTGTTTGTCCATGAGTAATAACAACAAAGGTGTCAAATGGGCAATGAAACAGAGTTATGAAAACGTGTTATCAATGGGCAATGGGATATAATATGTCAATGAACATCATGGAACAAAGGTCATGACAGTGGTAAATTGGTAATGAAGACCACAGTGGTATAATAGGTGTGAAGACAGTGGGCTTTGAACATACGTGCCAAGGTGGATATACCAATGATATAAGGTGGAGAAAACACTCATAAAACCATCCATACATATTTCAAAACACTGAGGAACAAGTCAGCCATGTATGTAGGGTTTTACTCCTCCATTCAAATGTTTGAAGACTTCAAGATACCATCAACACATGAAAAACTACTGAGCAATGATAAAAAATTGTTTGCAAGTAATTGGAGTTGATTCGAATCGAAACTGGGCGCAAAAACACAATTTTCTGAACTCTGCTGACAGGTGGGTCGCTCTGCCCAGGTGGGTCGCTCCCATTCATTTTTACACTGTGAAAATTGCCCAGGTGGGTCGCTCTTCCCTCTTGCCACATAGTGCATTTTGAAGAAAGCGTTTGGAGGCCTTCCCGGTGTCCAAATCGGGCGTGTGATAGCTCGTTGGAAAGCTATTGGAGTATACTTTCCAAAAAAAGTGGAATTAGGCAATTTGGATTCCATTTACCCTGTCAAAAATCAAATCTCCCAACACTTGTCAAAATGATCAGAATGAGGCTGCCTCAAGGCAGAGCGCTGTTGCAGTCAACTTTTGAAGGTCTTCCTCAACTAAAAATTTAGCTCATGATAGCTCATTGGAAAGGTATTTCTGTCTACTTATCCTTTAAATCATCAAGAAAGTCATTTGGCCAAACATGCTAGGAGAAAAATTGATTTTCCCAAGGTCACTCCAGAGGTGCATTCAATTCTCCTGAGGCAACGACATTTTTTACATTTCTATAAAACCATGATACCTGTGTAAAAATTGAAGGAGGTTTTTCTTCCTTGGAATGTTTTGGACAAAAACCTCTCTCCGTTTCCAAAAATTCATCTTTTATTTCTCTGAAACAGCTTTTGAGTGAAACCGATCCCGATGTGTGGAACAAGGGATTTTGTCGAAATGAAGTGAAATGAAGAGGATAGGGGGCTTCTAAATTCTTGGGAAAATTTTGGGAAGTAGGGAGGGATGTTAGGAAGCAGGGGAAAGTGGAATCTCAGAGATTGAGTGAGGGGAAGGGGTCCAAAAGGGAAAAACACAGACCTAGCCTAGAAAATTGCCAAGTTGTGGCTAGAAACTAGGGTTTGTGCAAAAATGAGGAATTTGGGGGATCTCAGTGATGGGAAGTGTTTAATGAGGTATATTAAGGATAGGGGAAGGTGTGTGAACATCAGGATACAAGTATTTTCGATGATTTAACCATCCAAGAGAAATTTCCTCAAAAACCCTAGGAGAGGGAAATGGACCTTACCTAGGCACAACTGAAGCATGAACAAGATGTAAAATGACGCAATGGAACTTGACATGATGATGGCAACCCCCTGAATGATGATACACTCAGCTGAATGGTGACATGAACTGACATTTGGACAACTTTGGAAGGAGTGAAAACAAACCCTAGACCTAATGCCTAGTGACCAAATTTTGCTTGAAAACTCATTGAAATGACAAAATTTGACCTTGACACCTTAAAATCACTTTGTAAGAGCATGTTTGATCACTGGAGGAAGGCTGCAAAGGCTGACTCTAACAAGATGATAAGCTCAAACCTCGATTCTATGGACCATACAGGGTGACCCATCATGTTGGGGAAGTAGCATATGAGTTAGAGCTTCCTATTGGGAGAAAGATCCATAAAATTTTTCATGTCTCATGCCTCAAAAAGGCCATTGGACAACATGTGTTTTCCACTATGGATCTCTCGGCTATTGATGATGAGGCCCATCTATTTTTGCAACTAGAGGCTATCTTGGATACTCAGGAGAGGTAGCTAAGGAGCAAGGTGATCAAAGAATATATGATTCGATGGAGGAATCTTCCTGATGAGGATGACACTTGGGAAGAAGAGAAGATTTTGCAGCATCCTTCTTTACTGTTGCTTGAGGACAAGCAAATTTTTGGAGGGGAGGACTGTAATATTCCCAATTAGCTTATTTCTATTTGGAATATTATATGTTGTTCTATTTTCATTCTAGAAGAATAAATGGGGTAAGGAGACCCTTAAATCGCTTTAGTAGGAATAAAACACTTCCAGTGTGAATGTGGATCAATTTAGGTAGGAAAAATAAAGTCACCTTGGGTGTGAAAGGGAGCAATGCATGTGGACTAGATCAAGGTTGAACAAATCAACAACACTGCCAAAGGAGAGAGTGGAGCTAGTGGGAACAACGCAGTTTTGCAGGAGGAGTATTTGCAAGGAAGCAACCTCATAAATGAGTGGGGCTAAGGGTGAGGAGGCTCACCAAGAATATAAGGGAAGGGATGGTAGCCATGAAAGGCATTCAGAATATTGTCTATGTTTTATTCTTATGACTTATTGCATGCTTCAACTGTTTAGCTGGGTTTGTTGTACTGTTTAGTACAAGGGTATTCTCATGCGGGAATTCCCCACTCTTCCTTGGAGGACTTTTTGAAGAAATATGAGAGGAGTATTCTGGGCTATATTTCCACTATCTGGCATTGGTTCAAGTAGTCATCTTTAGCCATAATGCAATATTCTTGAGAAACTGCATTATTTTTCATGGTGTTGCAGTGGAAGGGTCAAAACCCCTGTTGATGAGCTAGTTTCCTAGTGAAAGGATCAGCCTTTCACCCAGAAAGTTAGTAAGAGGAATTTTTAGCCATTTCTTTGTCTTTTCAGCCATATATATTAGTCAGACAGCATGATTCAACCTTGGATCTGCAATTTATGCTTTTTGTATCTTGCTTCCTTCCAAGAAAACCTTGTCAGGTTATCTTAAGATTGTGTAAAAGAGGCTAGATCTCCTTTTTCTTAGCTCTTTGAGTAATATATCATTAGATATATTTGTTTCTATATTGATGTAGCATAAAAACTAAATAAACTGTGTTGTCACATGCTTCAGAAATTTTGTGTTGCAGTAGTCATGGAGTTTTGATGTTTTTAGGTTGTATTGATCTTGGGAGGTCTATTTAACTAAGAAAAAATTATTTGTTTCTGACCCCCTTGTATATTTGGCTGCTATAATGCATAAAATAATGGATCCATGTGTTGTTCTTAATTTTTATAGTGCAATTTTCTGAAGACTGCATTTTTGGTGCTTATATTTCTGATTTTCCTAAAAATGAATATTACAATTTTGTCCGGATCGGTGTGAGACATTTGGTAGAGTGCAACAGAATATTGGGAGAAGAGTGCATTGCATTTTTTCATGATTCATTAGTTCATTATACAATAGAGATAGAGGGGGTTTGAGTAGTTTCTCTCCCCAGAAAAATATCTTGTGTTGTGGATTGATTTTCTTTCTCTTACTTGGTGTGATTGTGCAATGATGTTTAATTTCCGCAAATAAATTTTAGAAGGATTTTTTTATTATTTTTTTTCATTGATTTCAACCCAAGTAGCACCAGGGCCTATCTCGATATTTAATGGGAATTTTGACTTGAAAACTTACTCTATTCCAAGTCAAGGATATTTGGGATGGTTTCTACTTGTCGAGATGTTTCCTCTGATATATGGCACGCCATGTAATTCTTCATGGTTTGAGAGATATTCCTGTTTGAAGTTAGTAACCCGAGTTAGTGGGGTAAAACCCCATGGGGTTGTGGCATGACACTAATCATTGGTTGTAGTCATTGAATAGTCAATAATTAATATTTTTTAAGCTCCTAAAATCTCTCCAACATTCACTTGTTGAAGACCCTCTCAACCTAAGCATTTATATAAATTGTGACCCTCATATCCTCCTCATGTATGGTTTTTTCTACTAAAAACAGGTCATCGTGGAATTTTCGCTATAACATTTTTTCTGAAAAGCTTCAGATGCTGAAACAAAAAACCCCTAGGCGAAATCATGATGAAGCTTGTGTCTGAATTTCAGATCTTGGTTTTCTATATTTTTGGAGATATACGTTGTGGAAGTTAGGGTTTTTGCAGGCTTCCGAATTTCATCTCAAAGAGGTGATCTTGGGAAAATCGTCATAACTATCTCTCTAAGAAGCGCATTGGAATTATGTAAAAAGTGGTGGATATTACACGGACTATAGTTTTCTATGTATCAATTTCAGAGCCGAAGGAGGAAACAGTTACACGTGGCACACTGTACAAGTTTGCTTTACTGAACTAGTCCATAATTAGGTCATTGTGAGATATTGGGCATAACTATGTCTTGAATAATCCAAATCGGGTCAGATCTATGGCATTGGAAAGAAGACTCAAAGGGCTACTACAGAACCGAAGATCACATATTGGTGATTTGAAATCACATAGATACATCAAATTCAATATCAAGCTCCTAGAAAGAAATAAAAAGCTAGATCATGTGCTGTCAAGGGTTGCAAAGGACCATACTCTCTAGGGCAGCAAAGCAAAGCAAGGTACAGAAAAATGATGCATCAAAGGTAAGATCCATCTAAGTATCTTCTGTATATGCATGTTCATCTCTTAATTTCATTAAGTTCTTTGTATTCTAATTTGTTTTTTTTGTTTAGCACTGACATATGCTCTACATGATGAGGTAAGTTTTGCTATTATCATGTCATGGGTATTTCCTTGAGGAATTTTTGCAGGTATTATATATTCATCAAGATAAGACTCAATAAATCATCTAATGTTTTGAAGAGTGAGAAAGGTTAGCATGACAATAGCAACAATCAAGGTGCATAGCAACAACAAGAAGTTCACCACATGAAGTCTTCAAGTGGGCGGCAGTGCATATAGTCATTGTAAAGGTATCATTGTACTAAGTCATTGTAAAAGTTGTACAAGTGTCCATCTACCAAGAGTTGAAGAGGCAGTGTCAGGAGGTCTAGGATCATCATTAGGTGGTTGTGTCATAGTTGGGGTTATGGTCAAGTGTTCTTCTTCTTCTACATCATTCTATATCATTGTAAAGTGGATCATTTTCCCTAGTACAAGAGTCCATTCTTCTTTTATTCTTCTATAGGGTGGTAGGGTGGTGCTAGGCTGGTGCATGAAGTCACCAATAGGTTCAAGCCTATGAAAACCTTAGGGTGGTAGGGAGGTGCTAGGGTGAGTTGTAACTCATTGGGTGTTGGGGCATCTGTTAAGTTGACTATTGAAGAATCTCGGGTGTTGGACCATCCATCCAGTGGGATCTAGAGAAGAATGACTTTCTAGATTCTAGGAAGTTGGATCTTTCTTTTCAATTGGAGTTGAATATTAAATAATTATTAGAAAAGCATTAAGGTAGTTTTGGTCCCGTAGGAGGTTTCCACCTTAAAAGTTATGTGCATTTGTGTTCCTTTTTTTTACTGCTATCATTGTACAAACACTGGTAATAATTGAATATTAAATAATTCTCTGAAATATTAATAATAATACTAATTTAAATGCATACTGGTTCACCTCCCCTCTTAGTATTTCCAACAATTGATATCAGAGATTGGTTCCTTCAATAACAGTTTAAAATCTGGAAGGAGGTCATGGAGCATACCAAGAATGGTGTACCTCTATTCAATGAAAATAATTATGCACTTTGGAAAGGAAGAATGGAGGTCTATCTCTTGGCACAAGGTTACGAAGTACGGGACACCGTTCAAAATGGCTTTACACCAACCGCGGATGAACAAGGTACGTAGAATTTGGTAAATGATGCAAAAGAAATGAATATTATTATTAGTGGACTTATTGAATCTACTTATCATAAGGCATTGGGTTGTAAAACCACCAAAAATGTATGGGACAAGTTTGAGAATATTTATGCAGGTGACTAAAATGTCAAATAAGCAAAGCTTCAAATCTGCAGAGCAAAATTTGAGCAACTCAGAATGAAAGAAGATGACAACATTGCAACGTACTTCCAACACGTTGATGAAATAACCAACACTCTGGAAGGATTAGGAGAGCCTATTGACAAGAATATTATTATACGAAATATTCTTAGAACGTTACCAGGAATATTCAACCCAAAGGTATCGGTATTAGAATATAATGCAAATTTGGACAAAATCAACAAACAGGAATTAGATGGAGTTCTCATAGCATATGAAATGAGACTTGATGAATAAGAGGGTACTTCGCATATAGAAACTGAGTTCACTACATCTAAGAAAACCATTATGGACAAACAACCTTAAAAGGCAAAGACCTGCACCTGCAAGTGTGAAGAAAATGAATATGATGAAGAAGGTCTTTCAGATGGAGAATATTCTTAGTTTACGAGAAAAATAAAAATTGGTAATGGAAAATTCAAAGGTAAACTTCCATTGATATGTTTTGGCTGTGGTGAGGTTGGGAATTTTGCAGCGAAATGTCTGAAGAGAAGTGATGGCAACTCAAAAGGAAAGAAAGGCTTTAAGAAATTCAACAAGCAAGGCAAGAAGAAAGGATTCAAAAGGAACTTTATCTCTAAAGAATATATCTCATCATTCAATGAAGACAGTGACAACAAAGAAGAAGCCAATGAGAGAGTACCGTTTATGGCCAATCACAATAAACAAGACTTATCAAAAAGCAAAGAAGAAGGGTTGACCATAGAAGAATTTTCTAAGGAGGAAATCAGGCTTATAAAAGAGCTCAAGGATGAGAAGATTTGTTCCAATACTCTTGAAGAACAAGTTCAAGGTCTCAAAATTGAAGTTGAAGAACACAAATGTATTGAAGAGTCACTTCCAAAGAAGTTGGAGGAAAGAAACTAAGGGAAGCATTAGAAGCCGAAGTAGTCTCACTACGTAAGGAAGTGAAGAAGGGAAAAACTGTCCAAAACTATGCCAACAACTCAAGGGCATTGGAAGAAATCATCAACAATCAACGATCTTACAATGACCGAACTGGCCTTGGTTCAAAGAAGAAGAAGCAGGGCCTTCTACAAAAAAATAAAATGAACCTATGAGATATGACAGTTATGTAGACTTCATTGGACAACATTCACAACAACAACCTTGGAAGACAATTCCCTGATGAAGGTTTCCATCCAGGTACCAACATATTTTTCATGGCTATTGTAATTCATGTGGAAAATTTGGTTATAAAGTTGTAGAATTTTGCACATACCCTAGGAAACAATAAAATTCCAGGAGATCTATCAAATATGAACCTCCCAGGGCTCAACGAAACATCAATAGATTTGAACATTTAAGAAATAATATTGAATGTTACAAATTGTGAAACTTTGGACACATAGACAGAGATTGCAGATTTGAAAATCCTCCAGAAGAATCTTCGAAGCCACAAAACTAACTAACATGGAAGAAGAAGAAGACTAATAATTGTGCTCTCGCTCTCAAGGCTCAAAACAACAAAGATGTGTGGTATGTTGATAGTGGTTTCTCAACGCATATGAATGGATATAGAAAGAAATGTGATCTCTAAAAGAGAATAAGGATGGAACCGTGTCATTTGGAAATGATGGATCTTCAAATGTTATAGGATCAGGTACTGTCACTCTCAGAAGAAAAGATGCTCTAGAAAATATTGTTCTATTGTTTGAAAACATGAATCACAATCTCCTCAGTGTTGGAAAAATTTGTGATTAAGGACACAGAATGTTATTCAACTCCAAAAAATGTGAAATTAGGAAAGGCATGTATGGTAAAATTGTGGCTAGAGCAAGTCGAGCTCCAAATGACATATATGTTCTAGATGAAGTAACTAAAGCACGTCTACTAGCTAAAGAAGATGAAAGATGGTTATGGCACAAACGAATGGGTCACATAAACTTTGACAATATTTTCAGGATAAGAAAAAAGGAAGCAATACGAGAAATGCCGAAAATATGAAAACATTCCAACACACTATGTGAGGCATGTCGGCACAGCAAGAAGACAAAATTCAAACTTAAAACAAAGGAACACTTCGCATCACATCCATTAGAATTGATACATATTGATCTATGTGGTCGTGTGAGAAAAAAAGGCTTAGATGGAGAATCATATTTCATGTTAATGATATATGACTATACCAGGATGACAGCCGTCAGTTTCCTAAAGAAACAATCTGAATCATTTGAGTGCTTTAAGATCTACAAGGAGTTGGTCGAAAATGAAACTGGTTTGAAAATAAATTTTCTAAGATGAGATAATCGCAGATAATTTACTTCCAAATTATTTAATCAATACTATGACGAAGATGGAATAAAAAGACAATTTTCGATAGCACAAACACCTCAGCAAAATGGAGTTGTTGAAAGAAAGAACATAACCATACAAGAAATGGGTAGAACAATGTTGAAGGACTCAAAATTGGATGAAAAATTTCGGGTTCAAGAAATTGATATGACAGTCTTCATTAACAACCAAAGTCTTCTTAGAAATAATTGCAACAAGACACCATATGAATTATGGAAAGAAAAACCGGCTAATGTAAAATATTTCAGAATATTTAGAAGCAAATGCTATATCAAAAGAGAAGATCAAAAGTTGGGTAGGTTTGAATCACATGTTGACAAAGGTATCTTTGTTGGTTACTCACGCAAAAGAAAGGCATATAAATGCTATAATCTAAGATGAAAACAGATAGTCGAGAGATAAAATGTTACATTTCACAAAGATGGTGTTCTAAAGAATAATGATGAGGATCTAGAATCTTTGAAACTTGAGACTGAGGCTCCTCCAAAGAGAAGTAAATAATTATCATCAAGTTATACAGGAACAACAACAAGAAGCTCCTCCAAAGAGAACAAAAGAATGGATTCAAAAGAACCATCCATAAAATAAAATCATTGGTGACATAAATGAAGGTCAACAACTCCGTTCATCACAACAAGCTCATATTTCTTTTCTAGAAGCCTTTGAGGCTAGTAGTTTTGAGGAAGCCGACCGGAATGAACATTGGGTAGGAGATATGAATGAAGAATTGGATCAAATAGAGAAGAATAACACCTGGAAATTAGTTCCATGACCAAAAGATAAAAATGTAATTGGGACTAAATGGGTGTTTAGGAACAAATTGAACGAAGATGGACATGTTACCAGAAACAAGGAAAGTTTGGTTAGCAAAGGCTATGCACAAGTGGAAGGAATTGATTTCGATGAAACATTTGCACCAGTTGCCAGAATGGAAGCCATCCAGATGTTTCTCGCCTATGCATGTTCAAGAAAAATCAAATTCTACCGAATAGATGTTAAGTCAACATTTCTGAATGAAGAATTAGAAGAAGAAGTTTACATCGAACAACCTGAAGGTTTTTTACTATCTAAAAAATAAGACTATGTTGGTAGGTTAAAGAAGGCTCTATTTGGTCTCAGGTAGGCTCCCAGAGGATGTTATGCTCGTCTTGATGGATATCTACATCAACAAGGGTTCAAGAAAGGTACTATCGATAGCAATATTTATGTACAAATAGATAAATATAATTTAACAATTTTTGAGGTATATGTGGATGATATAATATTTGGTAGCAATGATGATCGACTAAGTAAGAACTTTGCTACAAATATGCAAAGTGAGTTCGAGATGTCTTTACTTGGTGAGTTGACATTCTTCTTAGGGCTTCAAATATCTTAGCAAGAGAAAGGAATATTTATATGTCAAGCCAAGTACATTAAGGAAGTGCTCAAGAAATTCGAAATGGAATATTGCAAACCCGTCCTTACTCTGATGGCAACAGTTTGAAAATTGAGGATAGACAACTCATATAAGGATGTGGATCAGAGGTTGTACATATGTATGATTAGTATTCTTGTATATTTAATAGCCTCCCGACTAGATGTTATGCAAAAATTTGTACAAGTAGCAAGATTCCAAGCAGCACCAAAATAGTCACATATTATTTCCGTCAAAATAATTCTTTGATATCTAAAGGGCACATCAGAATATGGCTTGTGGTATTCCAAGGGTAAAAATCTCTTCATTAAAGCCTTTACAATTGCAGATTGGGTAGGAAGTGTTGATGATCGTAAGAGTACTAGTGGAGCATCATTCTATCTAGATGGTTGTATCATATCATGGTTGAGAAAAAAGAAAGCCTCAATCTCATTATCTACAACGGAAGCAGAATACATTGCAGCGGAAAATTTTTGTACTCAAGTCCTTTGGATGAAACAAAATTTGCAAGATATTCAACTACAATCTAGGGAGCCTATTCCCATCTTCTCTGATAAGACTAGTGCCATTAGAATCTCCAAGAATCCTGTCATGCATTCAAAAACAAAACACATTCCGATCAAATATTATTATTTTAGAGAAAAAGTTGCTAAAAAGAATATAAAACTTGAATATGTTTGTACAAAATAAAAAATCTTTGATATCTTCACTAAACCTTTACCTAGTGAAGCATTTGAATACCTTCGCCAGAAGCTTGGGATTCTCCCATTTTATCATTATATTTTCTTTATTCAGAAAATAAAGGGGGAGTGGAAGTGTGTACAGGTCCGTAGGATGGTTGTGTGTCAGGGGGGGTTACCCTTTTCCATTGATGTCAAAGGGGGAGAGAATGTTGCAGGAAGAGGTGTCATGATCGCAGGGGTAGTACTTATGTTTCCATAAATTCCAAAGGGGGAGATTGTTGATCAGTGGTTGTCATTGATGTCAACCCAAGCAACACCAAGTGCTATCCCAATCTTGCATGGGAATTTTGACTTGAAAACTTACACTATTCCGAGTCAAGGATATTTGGGATGGTTTCTACTCGGCGAGATATTTCCATTGATATATGGCACACTACGTAATTCTTCACGACTTGAGAGATATTCGTGTATGAACTTAGAAACCCTAGTTAGTGGGCTTAAACTCCATGGGGTTGTGGCATGACACTAATAATTGGTTGTGGTCATTGAATAGTCAATAATTACTAATTTTTTAAGCTCCTAAAATCCCTCCAACATTCACTTGTTGAAGACCCTCTCAACCTAAGCATTTATATAAATTGTGACCCTCATATCCTCCTCATGTAAGGATTTTGCTACTAAAAATAGGTCATCGTGGAATTTTCACTATAATTTTTTTTTTTTTGTGAAGATTTAGATTCTAAAACAAAAAACCCACTTGGGCGAAATTGTGATAAATTTTGTGTCTAAATTTAAGATCTTGGTTTGCTTTATCTTCAGAGTTATGATTTGTGGAAGTTAGGGTTTTTGCAGGCTTCTAAATTTCATTTCAAAGAGGTGACCTTGGGAAAATTGTCATAACTCTCTCTCTGAGAAAAGGATTTGAATTTTGTAAAAATTGGTGGATAGTACATGGACTTTAGTTTTTTGTGTATCATTTTCAGAGCTAAAGGAAGAAACAATGACACATGGCACGTCGTACAAGTTCGCTTTACTGAACTAGTCCATAATTAGGTCATTGTGAGAGAATGGGCATAAATGTTTCTTGAAGAATCCAAATTTGGTCAGACCCATGGAATTGGAAAGAAGACTCAAAGAGATACTATAGGACTGAATATCACATATTTTGGATCTGAAATCACATAGATAAATAAGATTCAATATCGAGCTCCTAGAAGGCAAGAAAACACTAGATCATGTGTTGTCAAGGGCCGCAAAGGACCAGACTTTCTAGGGTAGTAAAGCAAAGAAAGGTGCATTAAAATGATGTAGCAGAGGTAAGATCCAAGTAAGTATCTTCTGTATATTCATGTTCATCTCTTAATTGCATTAGGTTCTTTGTATTCTAATTTGTTGTTTTTGTTTAACACTGAGATATGCTCTGCAGGATGAGGTAAGTTTTTCTATTATCATGTCATGGGTATTTCCTTGAATAATTTTTGTAGGTATTATATATTCATCAAGATAAGACTCAATGCATGATCTAATGTTCTTAAGAGTGAGAAATGGTATCATGACAAGAGAAACAATCAAGGTGCATAACAACAACAAGAAGTTCACAACATGAAGTCTTCAAGTGGGCAGCACTACATACAGTCATTGTAAAGGTATCATCATACTGAGTCATTGTAAAAGCATCATTGTAAAATTTGTAGAAGTGTCTATTTTCCAAGAGTTGAAGAGGTAGTTTCAGGAGGTCTAGGGTCATCATTAGGTGGTTTTTTCATAATTGGGGTTATGGTCTAGTGTGTCTTCTTCTTCTTCTACATCATTGTATATCATTGTAAAGTGGACCATTTTCCCTGGTATGAGAGTCCATTATTATTTTATTCTTCTATAGGGTGGTAGAGTGGTGCTAGGTTGGTGCATGAGGTCACCAACAGGTTCAAGCCTGTGAAAACTTTAGGGTTGTAGGGTGGTGCTAGGGTGAGTTGTAGCTCATTGGGTTTTGGGGCATCCATTCAGTTGACTACTGAAGAATCTCAGGCATTGGAGCATCCATCCAGTGGGAGATGGAGAAGAATGATTTTATAGACTCTAGGAAGTTGGAGCTTTATTTGCAATTGAAGTTGAAGATTAAAGAATTATTAGAAAATAATTCAGGTGGTTTTTATCCCAGAGGGGGTTTCCACCTTAAAAACTGTGTGAATTTATGTTCCTTTTTTTTACTGCTATCATTGTACAAACATTGATAATAGTTGAATATTCACTAATGCTCTGAAAGATTAATAATAATAATAATTGAAAGGAAATTATACTGATTCAACCCCCCTATCAGTATTTCCAACAAGATTTAGTATCTTGCTCTAGTATATTGCATGATCATATTGAATCCATTGGTATACATGTTGTTTGTATAATATCTACATGGTATTAGAGCACCAGAAATCACTATAGTGGAGAAGAAATTTATTTTGTGCTGAACAACATTCGAATTTGCAAAAATATTCTTTCGTGCAACAGGCGAATCAAGATGGATTTTAATGGATTAAGATTGGAATATGCACTCAAGGGAAGTTCTAATTATATTGCATGGAAAGTCATAATGGAGGTAGTTCTGGAGGACAACAAGTTGAAATAATTCATTGATAATGATATTCCCAAACCCGCATTAGCAGATGCCGCTCTTCTTAATGCTTGGAAAAAGAAGGTAGCAAGGGTGAGGATATTATTAGAGGGAGTTCGAAATCACATTGTCTCAAGTCTCCATGGAAAGGTGACTCCGTATGCTATGTGGAAGGCCTTGAAAATATGTTTCAGAACATCAATCACCAAAGGAAGTTGGCATTGAAGGACAGGCTCAGGAAAATCAAGAAGGAGGAGGACGAGACGGTATCAACATACTTGGTGAAGTTCACTCAATGTTGAGATGAGCTTGGAAGTGTTGGTGTGACCATAGAAGATGATGAATTGGTGAGCCTAGCACTTCTATGCCTTCCCAAGAACTGGCATAATTACCAGGACTCAGTGAATGGGAGGGAGAAGTTACCATATTGGGAGCAACTTTGGTCAGATTTGGTACAAGAATAATTCATGTGGAATACCAGGGATGGATACTCATCCAAGACAAATGACGAGGAAGATTGTGCCTTGGCTGGTAAGGCAAAGAAGGCCAAGGGAAATAAATCCCAAGGCAAAGTGAGCAAGAAAGACTTGTCCAAGATAAGATGTTTTCACTGGCACGAGCATGGGCACTATGTTAGAAATTGTCCACAAAAGAAGGCAAGAAAGAATGAGTCCGCAGTTGCAGCAGGTGAAGCATTGGCTTCACAATTCGAGCTTGATTTTACTCTCATTGCATGCATGGCCAACAGTGTAATGGGATGCATGTGGTATTTAGATAGCGGTACCTTGTTCCATATGACGGGGAATAGAGATCTCCTCAGTGACTTGGAGGAGAAGGACCTCTAGAAGAACATAGAGTTTGGAGATGACGGGAGGTATAGCACGATTGGCATAGGTAAAATTACCTTTTAGAGGGATAATGAATCTCATCTTAGACTAGAAAATGTTTTGTATGTTCCAGGCCTAAAGAATAATATCATCTTTGTAGCGGTATTAGAAGACCGTGGTTATGAAGTGATGTTTAAAAAAGAAAAAGTTTTCCTTAAACACATAGCCATGAGACAGGTGAAGCACATCGATTCAAGAGTCAAGAAACTGTATGCACTCGAGGTTGAGGATGCATGCAAGGCTTTGAGGAGCAAAGCAGTGGTTAATGAATTGGTGTTTGAGAGGGATCAATTATCTCTCAACATGCAACCTCAGCAACAGTCTCAAAATGTTATGGCACAACCAAAATTGGAGAAGCATAGAGGATACTGAATGGAAGAGTCCACTTAAGAAGAGATCTCCTGGAGGGGGAAGTTTCGAGCCAGAAATGTAGAGGGAGTACATGCAACTATACCTCTAGGTGTGAGGTGGGGTGATGTGCATAATTAATTCCAAGAAGAAATTTGGGCAGGGTTCATTGAGATGGTGTGTCTCATGGATCGAACCTGGCTACGAGGAGCCAATAGTACAGTAGTAGCCGAAAGGATTGGTTAGATTGATGCAGTCAAATGTCAAGAAGACAAGAATCAGAGTGACAAATGTTAAATACTGTAGCATAGATCAGAGTTGGCATCAATGCGGAGTGCATGGATGTAGATGTCAGCAGCATCGCAGAAAGTCTAGTAGACATGTACAGTAGCTAGTAGCAGTTAGAAGACTCTGATGACAGATGCATTATATTGATTTAGTTGTTTAGAGGCTATTCAATTTTAGGATAGTTTCATGTACGAACAACACTAGAGAAGTGTTGCATGCAAGAACATTCCAAAGGTACTGGATCGGGACAGATTGATTCCTTTCTTGTTGAGAGGGAGTGATGAAATTTGCAACAAGAAACAGTGAAATTGGCATCCAGAAACAACATCAAGAAAAGGCTACCATGGAGGGTTTTGATTTAAATATTTCTTAATTAAACTAGAAGAAATGTGTGTCAAATTAATTTATCCCTTAAATAAATTAGACAATAAATTGTAATCTTATCTCATAATCACTTGTAATAGTTAACTGAGTGTGATAGACTCAGTTAGCTCATGAAATTCGAGTTGAGGGTGGTTCGTGAGGCATGTAGAGTGATTCTATTTGTTTTAGAGTCCAAGTTGAAGTTACTATATTAGTTTAATGCATGAGAAATCAATTAACTCAATTAAGTGAGTTAAAGTCAGTCTAACTAGTTTTAACTAATCGTTGCACTAGTGAGAGGTCAAGTTTATTAAATTAGATTTATTTCACATGCAGTCATATGTCAAGTGACTGGTGATTTACTATTAATAGTTGCATTCATGTCAGTTCTGATGAAGACCCAGTTGAGGCAGAGGTTACATGGATTTCTCGTGATCTATTGCACAGTTTTGGAAGGTTGTGTTTCCTAATTAATAGGGATCAATTGTTCTTAAAATTGCGCAAACAAGGAAAGCTAAGCAGAGGTAGGAAATTAGCTAAGTGTTTGTCAATTTTGTCTAGATCAGTTTGAGACAGTTGGTAGAGTGCAGGAGACTCTTGTGAGAAGAGTGCATTGTATTGTTTCATGATTCCCTAGTTCATTATAAAATAGAGATAGAGGGGTTTTGAGTAGTTTATTTCCCCAGAAAAATATCTTGTGTTGTGGATTTATTTTCTTTCTCTTACTTGGTGTGATTGTGCTATCATGTTTAATTTCCACAAATTAATTGTAGAAGGATTCAAAATCTTGCTCTAGTATATTGCATTATCAGATTGAATCCATTGGTATACATATTTTTTGCATAATTTATACACTATTTTCAGCCATAGATTTAATAGGTGAAGAAGGTTCCTCTAGTGAAGAAAGTTCCTCTTCTTCCCCGATAGGTTCTTCAAATTTTTCAGGTTGCTCACCTAGAGGGTGTTCTATCTCACAATGATTGAAGAAGAGTGAAGGGTGATTGTGTGGGGATTATCATAGAAATTTTCCTTGGTTGTCCCTACTACGAGGCATGAAAGTAAATCTTTTTTGGTTTTCAATATTTTGAAACTAAATGCAAAACATAAAGAAAAAATGAATACTTAAGTAAAAAAAACATTTACTTAGAAACCTCGCCGACAAAGGCGCCAAAAAGTGATGAGCCCTGTTATTGCACCAAGAGTGTTGCAACTCCCAGAGGCTACTCAACTTTACTTATCAACCCGTGTTCATACAAAATTTGTAGGTGATAGTGCTATATGCACAACATATGATCTCTACTCATGCCATATTCATATTAGTTCTACTATGAGGTGTTGGGAGTTACTACTATTCTAAGGGAGAAAGCTTGTCACACTTCTAATTGCAACTCAATGTTGAAAGTAAACCATGAACATGTTGGCGAAAAGTCAGGTCTCGCGGGCAAGACCCAGGTTCAAAGGGTTGTGGCCAACAAGGGGTCCGGTGTAGTCTAGGAACACGCCGGCATTTTCACCCTGCTCTTGGAGAGAAGTGCGTCTCACCCGAGGCGTGCCGCGACCACATGTGCAAGGGGATGAGATCACGGGTAAGGAGTAAACCCGCAACCAAGGAAAGAAAGCGCATCCATTACATATACCAAATTACACATGCAAGATCATTAACTAAGCATTCAGACAGTCGCAACTTAAAATTTTTAAATCAGTGTAAACACATCACAACACACGAACAACATATTAAGACAACAATCCTCCCTTATATTATTCTTCTGGCCAAATACATGATTACATAGCTTTCTCCTCTGATAACTCACAAGTCAGATACAGATGGGTTGAGAACAGAAAGGAAGAACATAGAGAGTAAGAACCCAGAGGAAGAACAACCATAATCCTCCCGCAGCTGCTCTGCACACCCTTCCTCAGGTCTTGATCCTCGCGACGCATCTATCCAACCTTTAACAATGACAACCAATAACCAACCAACCTCTTTCTTCAGTCGGGTGATCGCCTTTTATTCACCCGCTCGTCGTGACTGGTAGATTCTCTGTGTCTTCACTCTGGCTTTTTCTAGCGTCTCTTCTGATGTCTGCGTGTTCTACCTTCTATTTTCTGCTGTATTTCTTTCATCTGCACTTATCTCTGTTCGATCTCGAGTTATCAATTGCTTCCGCACCACCTTGGTAGCTCCGCAACTCCTGGTCGCTGCGGCGCGGTCGCAGTTGCTATGTGCATTTATTCCGCGACTCAAAAAGAGTCAAAGTTCAAAATGTCTTGGCCGACAGTTCAAAACTTAAACAAAAACAAGGGCCCCAACAGGCCCCGACCACAATCCTTTGACTCGTCCGCGAGTCAATCGCAAATGACAGTTTCTACCTCCATACCCCCGCTGACTTCCGCGCCCTGCTCTGCTGTTCCTTCTTCCGCTACCCTTTCCTGCTGTACTCCACCACCTGCTTGTTCAAACAAGGGCCCCAACTCCGGGACCCCGCGGAGTGCTGAATCTCGAAGCTCTGTGAAGTTCGCCACTGCTTGCTGCCATTCCTGCATAAGCAAGTCGGCGTCTTGAGCGACTCGGTTAGCGGCGGCCTCGTCTATGGGCGTCGGGGCAGCCCCGAACAGCGTGGCGAGCTGGGACTCGGCCTTGGCATCTAGTTGGTGCATTGCATCAGCATGGGTGCGAAGGGGCGGCCGCATCTCCCGGAGGACGTGCTTAGCCGCTGCGGATTCGGCCTTAGTCATCTGCATGTGAAGTTCCAGCTCGTCTGACTGGGCGTATAGCTGATCTAGCCTTGCCGGGTCCGTGGTCGCCCGAATTTCGCTGGAGATCTGTTGCAGCTGGGCAGCAATGGGCTGCGTCTTTACAGTTAGCGCGAGTGAGCACTCTTGCAAACTGCGTAGAAGGGTAGAAGCCACGGTTGTCGTGGAATGGAGAGTTGCTTGTAGATTAACTGCCTGCGCCTGTTTGGCAGTTACCTATCCTGAATAGTCAGTAGGTGGATCTGGAAGGGTGGGCCGTGCGGCTAACGCCACTTGTACCTCCTGGTTCTCTCTGCAAATAGTAGTGAAAACTTCCCCGAGCTGGCGAGCCTGTAAAGCTATACTGTCCTCTTCTATGCGAGCAGGGAGTGGGGCATGGTGAGCCCGTACCTCCGGCCATACGCTGGAGAGCGCCTGATTAACAGTGTTGGTCTGCTCCTGGAGGTAGGTCTTCCCCTGCAGCAGCTGATTGCGCTGTTCAGTAAGCGCCGTGATCTGATTCCGCTGCTCGGTGCACCGCCGCTGTAGTTCAGTGTGAATCTGCTTGGCTTTGATGGCCGCTCGCTGAATGAGCAGATACAGCTGTGCTGGACTCAGTTGTTTTGCATTTGTTGTGCTGGGTGCATCCTGCTCAGGCGTCTGTTCCTGCGAAGATTGGCCCATGGCCGCTGCTCTGCCTGAAGTCTCTGGAGGATGGACCGGCGTCTGCTGTTGCACCGAAGTGGCCATATTAGGCTCTGGCCGGTCCTGCTGCGTGGTTTTCTCTGTGGAAGGGGCGGCTGAATCAACCCCAAGTGTGGCTGGCTGGACAGATATAGTGGCAAGTGAATCCCGGGATGTGGCCACGGGGTCAACAGGTGGTACCATGGCTGCAGTACTGGAGGTGACCTCCGCCCCGTGGTCACCGCCGAAGAGTTCCCGGATCAAAGAATCGGACACAGTGGCTGATGAAGTGGACAGATTGGGGGAGGTGGCATGTGGTCGGCTGGTGGAGGGGGCGGTGGATGGAGTGAACGAGGTGGGAGGGAGACGAATGTTGAGGAAATCTGCTAGATCAATCAGCGGTTCCTCTGGAATCAGAGTTGCTG
This sequence comes from Pinus albicaulis, assembly GCA_034641835.2. Lineage (NCBI taxonomy): Eukaryota > Viridiplantae > Streptophyta > Pinopsida > Pinales > Pinaceae > Pinus > Pinus albicaulis. The sequence goes on along the minus strand of CM076578.1, from coordinate 355,747,685 downwards.
TGGGCGGCGTGACTGGTGGATCATCCTCCGTAAGGTCTACCACGGGATCTGTGGCCGTAGTGCGGGCCTTCTTGGATGGAGGTGGGCCGGTGGAATCGGGTTCGGGGCCCGGTTCACCCATTGTCGTGATGATGGGGGTGGCAGAAGTGAACGGGTTAGTGGGAATGGGGGAAGTGAGGGGGGTGGTGTTGGAGAGACCAAGGGACCGATTAATACAAAATTAATTAAAAGAAGGAAATATAGGGGAGCCACTGGAAACAACCTGGGTTACCACGTTGAGTCTCCGGGCCTGGTCGTTGAAATGCTCGACGATGGGGACCAGCGATTCGGGCAGGTCCGCTGTGGTCCCCGCTGCCTCTGGGGTTGTCTCCACCGCAACTTGGGAAGATCCCTCGGCACTGGTCGCGGCAGGCTGCTGTGCAGCCCGCATCCCATCAAAATTGTAGCGGAGGACTCCGTCGCTAACGTGCTGGACAACCCCCGGCCATGTAGAAACCTCTCTGTGGAAGACATTATCATTCAGCTGGAAACGCAAGGGCGCCATATGAAACGTATGGTGCGGTACACAAGTCGGCCGGATGAAAGTGTGGTTATGGCTAACACCAAACCACACCTGTTCACTGTATTCATCCAACAGGTTTCGAGGTACCCGTTGCTGGGAAGCGACCACATCGGTCATCATCCCATACCATTCTCGGAACGCCTCTGCGTTCACCTGCCTGCTGCTGGGGGCCGTGGACACCTGCCAGGGGGAATATCTCATCGCGAGCGGTTGGCTCACAATGAGCTCCGCCGGTGTCCGTATCGGGGGAAGATGCCACTTCCACATGGCGAACGCTAAGAGCAAGTACCCATAGATGAAACTGGTAGTCCGCCTGTAATTGTCTTCGCAAGCCGCGAAGAGTTCCTTCAACACAAACGCGCTCCAATTCAACCTGGCCCCCTGGACTCAGTGCTCTGCAATGGAAATTGTGTCCAGAGTGCACTCTCCCTTTGTGTAATGGCGCATGGTCTTGCTAGCGATCAGGTAGCAAGCAAACCGGATTGTTGGCACATTTATCAAATCTATCTTGGCACCTTTGCCGCCCCGGCGAGTGCCATACTTGGTGTAGAGGTCCGCATCAGCCGACTTCCGGGCGCGCTTGGAAGCTGTCTACCCCGCAGAGGAGACATCTGCACCAGTTTGGGATAGCCCCGTAAGCCGACTAATGTCTGCTGCACGTATTGGAATTTTTTCGTTCAACCACAGGGACCCGTTTTGCACCCGACTAAGGAGGAACCGGGTACATTGCAGAACTGGTCCGGTGGTGCCGAAGACGGGAAGACTCCTCAAATTCATCAAAGTTGACTGTTGTAGGCCCCGGAATTCGTCTCGCATTCGACTGTTAGAGCTGTTACCTGGCATATAATGGTGCTCCATGAACGTCTGCCAATGGAGATGAGGAAACTCAGCCGGGTCGGACAAATTGGCGTCCATACAGGGTGCATTGTCGTACTTGCCGATCAGTGACTCTACTCGGTGAATTCTGCGATCTAACGCTGGTTCAGGGACTGAGAGAAGAGCTCTCGGCATCTTGGCGCGTCTCTGATAGACTTGGACGATTCTTCTGTAACTTCCTGCTAGGTGCTGAGTGCTCTGGTACTGCGAATGCTCCGAAGTCGCTTAAACTTCCAAACTGAATTGGTCCGTCATCCCTGTGCTGATAGCCTTCATGCAAATTGGGCCATCTGCTGGCACGCGCGGGGTTGATGAGACTCCATAACGGCAATTAATTCTTGCTATCTTTCTTGCCTGCGATAATCATGCGATCAATCGCAGGCCTGTGTGTAATCCGACAGTTGCCGACGGCGTCATTGGGAGATGGGCGGAACCGACGGCGGATAGAACTGCGGCTGATGAAAAATGATTACGGTATGATTACTGTCCATTAAGGGAATTTATGACCAAATCTGAGCTATCCTACGGACTGACAAAAGAACTGACGGATATGACCTGGACTGACACTGGCACGAGGATGGATCCTTCGTGCATGACACGTTGGACTGGAGCGGTGACATGGTGGACTGGCGCTACGACACGATGGACTGGCGCTACGACACGCTGGACTGGCCGCCCTGACCGCAGTCGATTGCGGCAATGTACCCGCAACTAACTGGTTATTTGACTGAGTGCCGACAATTGGAAAAAGACTACCTACATTCATCCCGGTTGCGGGAGAGTTATTCAACTACGCTACTCTACGGGTTCTCTCGGTTGCGAGAGTTATTAATGAAAAGTGAGAAGTACCTACTCCTGGTAGGGCTTCAGGCGTGCGCCATTCACCCATCCCGGAAGAACTGTGCCATCCAGTTGTGCCAACCGAACAGCTCCTGAGTCGCGGATCTCGATGACAAATTATGGTCCCAGCCAATGCATCTGGAGCTTGCCTAGAAACTTCTGGAACCGGCTGTCGTACAAGAGAACCTTGCTGCCAACTTGGAAAGCTTTAGTTTTGATGTGGCGGTTGTGCCACGCCTTTTGTCGGGCCTTCTCAACCCTCTGGTGGAATTCTGCGAGGAATCAAGCCTCATCCAGCTCCTGTAGCTCCTGGAGGTGTTCCCTAAGTGACGCCTCTTCTGAGAAGTGGAGGGTCGTTGCGATCAAAAGGCTGGGCACGGTGAACTCGGTGGGAATCACCGCTTCTCGGCCATACACCAACTGGAAAGGCGTCTGGTTGGTCAAACGTTTTACCGTGGTCCGGTAAGCCCATAATGTCGCTGGTAGCCGCTCATCCCAATCGTCCCGCTGAGCATTGCAAATTTTAGTCAAGCCCTTCTCGAGAATCTTATTGAAGGCTTCCACCGTACCATTGGCCTGCAGGTGGTATGGGCTACTTTTATGATGCTGAATCATAAATGTGTCCAGTAGCGACTTGACCGTGGCGTTAATGAAATGCGTACCCTGATCGCTGGTTAAGCTCCTTGGGCAGCCAAAGCGGCTGATGATGTGTTCAAAGATGAACCGGGCAGCGGTCTCGGCCGAGCAGTCGCGCACCGCTGCCGCCTCAGCCCACCGGGTGAGGTAATCCGTTGTGGTGATGATGTACCGGGCTTTGGAATGGCGGGCGATGGGTGCGATGGGCCCTACGAAATCAACAGCCCACTTCTCAAATGGCCGCAACACATGCACCGGATGTAGCAGAAGCTCGTCCCTGTGCGAAGGCCTTCCTGTCCTCTGACAAATATCGCAACGTTTCACATAGGCCTTACAGTCTACATGTACCGTCAGCCACCATAGGCCAGCTTGAAGCACCTTCCTTGCGGTGGGTTTAGCGCCCACGTGTCCTCCCGCAACACCGCTGTGACACTCCCACATCATTGCTTCCCGCTCGTGGTCAAGAACACACCTGCGCAACACCTCATCCAGGCCTAGTTTGTACAGCTGCCCTGCGATCAATTGATAATCGGCCGCCCGGACAACCAAGTGGTGTTTCTGAAGAGGGGTGTAATCCTCAGGGCACTGTCCTGTGGTCAGATACGTGGCAATGTCAGCCAGGTAATCTGGTACTGCTTCAACTCGGAATAGGTCAGCATCCGGGAGCTGATCGTCCAACGGACCTTCATTCTCTCCCGTCTCCAGCCTGGATAAGTGATCGGGACCAACGTTCAACCTGCTAGGCTTGACAATCACCTCAAACGTGAACTCTTGGAAAAGTAGAAGCCATCGACAGATTCTTCCTTCCAACACCGGCTTATTGACCAGATATTTCAATGCCGAATGGTCCGTGAAAAATGTAAATTTGCCGCCCAGAAGGTAGTGGCGGAACTTCTGAAGAGAGTACACCATCGCCAACGCCTCCCGCTCGGTCGTGGTGTAATTCTTCTCCGCATTCAATAATCGTCGGCTGGCGAAGTATACAGGGTGGTCGATTGTCGTTTCCCCGGGTTGCGCCAACACAGCTCCAAGTGCAATACCGGACGCATCAATATGCACATGGAACTGCTTATCCCAGTCGGGGTGAACAAGTATGGGTGCCGTCGCCAACTTCTCCTTCAATGTGTCGAGTGCCTTCCGGCACTCCGCCGTCCACTCAAATGCTTCTGACTTCCGCAACAGTTTCTCCAAAGGGGCAGTGATTTTGGCATAGTTGCGGATAAACCGCCTGTAGTATCCTGTGTGCCCGAGCAGTGCCCGCAACTGTTTCACCGTCTCGGGGGCCTCCATGTGGACGATGACCGCGACCTTGGTAGGATCAACGCAGACCCCTTGCTGACACACCACGTGACCCAAGAGTGTGCCGAATGGTACTGCAAAAATACATTTTTTCAAGTTCAAGGAAATCTGCAGCTGGCGACATCGATCAAACATAACACGCAACAGAGAGGCATGTTTCTTCAGCAGGCTGTAAACAGTCCAGTCGTCCATATAGACTTCCAGGAACTTATGAATGTATTCCCGGAAGGCAGCAATGACAATCCGGGAAAACACAGCTGGTGCGTTCTTCAGACGAAACGGCATAACGTGGTATGCGAATGATCCCCACTCAGTTGTGAATGTTGTCTTCGCCTTGTCTTCCTCGGCGATGCGCACCTGATGGTAGCCCGAAAACCCGTCAGTGAAGGAATAAGCTTCGTTTCCCGCGACATGATCTAGAACTTCGTCGCTGAAGGGAGTGGGAAACGGATCATGAATACAAGCATTATTCAAACTCCGATAATCGACGCAGACACGGATTTCTGCTTTGTCCTTCTTGTTCTAGATGACAATGGGACTTACCCACTCAGCTTCTTCTACTGGAAAGATGAGACCCGCAGCCAGCATCTTGTCGATCTCCATCTTGACCTTCTCTTTGGTACGTGGATTCAACCGGTAGGATCGGTGCTTCACCGGCCTGGCTCCTGGTTTCAGTGTGATGCGCATTTCGCCCAGATCCCCCTTGATCCCCTTCAGGTCCGCAAATGATGACGGAAATAGATCTTCATACTCCCGGAGGAGGCTAAATATTTCTCTTGTCGTCTCCTCGTCCCAGTAATCTCCCACCGTTGCCAACTTAGGTTTCTCCTCCGTTCCAATGTTCAGCTTCTTTGTCCTTAGGGGCTACAGATGGACTCCTTCTGTCGTCGGCTCGTCGCGGATGCTGCGCTCGCCTTCCTTTTCGTCAAAGTAAAGATGCCTAAGATCCTCCAAAATATCATCTTCCGGATCGCCATCAATTAGTTGGCAAACCAATTCGCGCTTGACCCCGGAGCGTGACGCCACCGGGCCCTCACCAAGCTCAGGATGGCGGAAAAACAGAACCTCCTTGACAGCTTGTAGGGCGAGAGACTCCTGCGCTGTCTCCCCTTCGAACGAGAAGCTCTGGACGAACTTCTCCGCGACTGCTTGCCAGGAGCGGGTTCCCCGTTTCCGCTCTTCCTCCAAGTACCAGGCCTGGGGAATTGTACCCAGGGAGTGGACAAACCTGTGGACCCACAACTCCTCAGGGTACCTTGCACTACGCCACTGTTCCTCGCACGCTTGCAAATGCTGTCGTGGGTCAGAAGCTCCATGATGTTTAAATGTAGTGCAGGGCCCTTCATCCTCTTTGAAGCGTGCACGTAGAGCATCCGCCACACACTCCCATCGCAACAGAGTGTTGCGGTGATTGTTCCACCATCGTCCCGATGTTGACTTCAAGGCCACATCCAAAAGTGGTATCCGGCTTTCCTCTGGGACCCGGTCTTCCACCTTGGCAATAAAAGTATTCACCGCTTGCATGTTTGATAATGTGGGGTATCCGCGGATCTCAGTCCCTACCCACCGAACCTGAGCGATGGAGGCACATCTCCGGGTGGTGGTCTCATACCCCCCTTGTTGCCAGTCTTCCCATGCAAGCTCGGATCCGAGCTCCGAGCTCTGCACACTCCGCCAACTGATAGACCCTGTTGTGGTCGGGTTGATGTAATCATCTCGCTTCCCTGCAGTCATCTAATAGAGATGATCCATCATCTGAGCATCCTCCCGACTGTCCACCGGTTCTGTATATTGCGGACCCTGATACGGGTCGAGAGGCTGGGTGACCCGTACCTCCCCATCCTCAAAGATCATCAGCTCCTTCTTGAGGTCGATGATTGCGTAATTCTCAAAAGCCCAATCAATGCCAAGTAAAGAAGGATAGGGGTCCTTATCGCCCATGATATCAATAACCTCGAAGTCAGTGTATGTCTTTACCCCCGCCATGTCGACCTCGACACCCTCCAGTCGGCCGATTGGCAAAATACAGTACTGGTTCGCCATCCTGAGTTGGATTGGGGAATAGGCGAGCCGTGGCTTTCCAAGAGCTTCCCATGTCTTTCGTGGCAATATATTGACGTCAGACCCCAAGTCCAACATGGTGTCACTGATTTGGAATCCCGCGACCTGCGTGTTAAGCCGAAATTCTTTACCTGTTCGTTGCTTGTTCCGCTTGACACGTTGCACATATTGAGGTCTAGCGTCCGCCAGATTTCTCGGTTCTGCGTGCCCCTGCAGCGCTCCGCTTAAAGCATGCTTGAGCTGCTGCCGCAGCCCAGCGTTATCAACAATCCTGAGGAATAGTCGGAGCCAATCCTCGACCATAGTATCTGCGGCGTCCTGCGCACCGGATTCCAGCCGCCAGGGCTCCTCCGGCCCTCCCTTGTTCCGCAACTGGGCGAATGCCTCAACCGCCTCCTGGAAATACTTCTTCTGGACATCGGGCCTGAGCAACTTCTTTGGGGATGCCGGCCGAACCACTCTTGCTGGCTCCTTCTCGTGGGCATCATCTCCAGTCTTCTTCCCGCCCCGTGTTACTATCGCAACGTTCTGCATGTCAGGGGTTGCGGTGCTGCGCGGTTCTGAGTTTATCAAATTTGCTCCCCTCTGCCTCACCCGTTCTTCCCATTTCTTGATGAGCTTCGGACAGTCTTCTGTAGCATGGGCGTTGACCCGGCACTGGGAACACCAGGGTCGTCGTGGAAGGGGACATTCTCGAGCCACATGACCCTCCTGGTCACAATTGTAGCACTTTACCAGACCGCGTCCTCCTGTTCGGCCTCCGCGCATGCCGCCACCTCTTCCCCTTGTAGCCTCGTTCACCCTGTACGAGGGACGATCCAATCGATCCGCAAGAGCGTCAAGCGCCCTGCACTGCTCAGTGTTGTGAGTCGTGGACACGCAGAATTCACAGTATACATTATTCGGCACGGTGGAGTACTTCTGCAATATCGGGCACATCCGAGGAGGATGCCCCATCGTCCGGCAAATCTCACAGTACTCTGTGGTGGAAGACCCCAGTTGCGGTGGGAACCCCGCAAAGGTCTGTTGCGGCTGGTAGACTCCCTGCGGGTTCATCGCCGCGCCACCCCCTGCTGGTGAACCCCCCTGAATTGCTGCAACTGAGGGCCCAACTCCTGCACCGCGCAACCGAGGACATTCGGTTGCGACGTGTCCCTCGACCAGGAAATGAGTACACCAAACATTCGGTCGCGCTGGCCTCGCTGGCTGAATTTCCTTGAGCTTTTCGGTCAAGCTGGCGATTTGATGTTGCAACCCTATCAGAGAAGGGTCTTGCGGGCCCATCCCCCCCCTGTATTCCTAGGGGTATCCCGCCATGGCTTCAATCTTCATGGCCTGCTCCAAAGCGTCCTGCAGATTATCGATCTTCTGCTGTGTGAGAGGAGTTCGTGTCAGGGGGAGCAGAGCCTTGATGAACCAGTCCCTCTGGTGGTTTGGATCGATCGGGTAACTGAGTTTCCCGATCGCGTCCTTAAATCGCCGCATCAACTCCCATGCGGTTTCTCCTTCTTTCTGCTTAATTTCCCACAACTCTGACAGGCCCTGCTGGTCTGTCTGGGGAAGCTTGAATTCACGGACAAAATCCCGCTTCACGTCCGCGATTACAGGGTTAGGGTGCGCCTCGGACCACTTGATGAACCAACGCAGAGCTCTCTCTCTGAGCGTGGTTTGGAACTCTATTAACTTCCCTGCATCCGGCGTCTGTCGAGCCCTCCAGATGGCTTCGCATAGATACCAGTGTTGTTCGACGTCGTCATTTCCCCGGCCAGAGAACTCCGGGTACCGGGTAAAAGATCCAGCCATGTATACTTGTGGAGAATTAACCAGGATAAAGCCTCCGGGTCCTGGTTGCGTAACGGTCCCGCTAGGGAAAATACCACTACTAGTGACGCTACTGCTACTGGGTGTTACCGACGCCGCTGAACTACTATATGACTGACTTAATGCTTGTAACTGAATAAAAATATTTCTCAAAGGTTGATAAAGTACCAGGGGAAGGTCGGGATCCTGGCCATGCAGAAAGCGGGACGTAGGGCTGCCTGGAGGGGTGGGTGCCGTTTGATCCTGGAACATCTGCTGCATCACGCTGTGCCATTCGTCATCGGAGCTTTCTTCGGGCTGCATCTTTCCATTATCTTCGCTAGTCGTTACTTCTCTTTCTCGCGTCGTTGGGCTCCCATGCACCCATTGTACGTCCGCTGTTGTCCCGTCCCCCGTCTGGGTATCCAGATCCATGGTTCTTGTCTTCTGAGGCGCCTCCTTCTGATTTCTCCTCTCGATTTCCCTTCTCTTCAAATCTCTCATTACCCTTCTTCGCCACCTATCGGTGATCTGTGCCCGCCGATGTGCACGTGACTCCCGCAACTTTCATGCGGCTTCAACGTCCATCCCCCGCTCCCCACTCTCATAGTCTACACAGCATCGGTCCCCTCAACCCTTCCCCCAGTACGGGTGGTTTACGCTTCCATACTCGGTTTGCGGAATTCAATCAACCCTTCGTCCACCATCAGGGCTTTGATCCACAGCGGAATCTCCTTCAACAGCTTCCCCCTTATTCCTGAGTGAAAAACAGCCTCAGCCTTCGAGAAGGATTGGCAACACTCAGCAGCAAACTCCACAGCGTATCCCTCCAACGTGGTCCTTACCCAAAAATCCACTGCCCGGGTGAGTTCAGTGTCTACCCGATGCAGTGCGACCAGGTCTTCGTGCGCCCACCTACGGTTTATCTTCCGTGAGCCTCCCTGGGGCACCGTCGCTCGTAACCTTCGCAACCAATTGTAAAGGTCGGTAGGGAACCTTCCCCAGAAAATTTCGTACGTATCACTGGTTGAATCCAAGAAAAGAACGATCTCCTTGATCGCGGCCGCCTTTTTCTTGGTCAGCTCCGCTTGCTGAGTAATGAAGTGGTCAAGGTGATCATCCCACCATCGCCGTATTGCTCCTTCAAAAATCCTCGAGACCATGATCTAGATCCCCTCAGAACATGTAGGTCCCGGCAACGGAACCATTTTTTGGCGAAAAGTCAGGTCTCGCGGGCAAGACCCAGGTTCAAAGGGTTGTGGCCAACAAGGGGTCCGGTGTAGTCTAGGAACACATCGGCATTTTCACCCTGCTCTTGGAGAGCAGTGCGTCTCACCCGAGGCGTGCCGCGACCACATGTGCAAGGGGATGAGATCACGGGTAAGGAGTAAACCAACCAAGGAAAGAAAGCGCATCCATTACATATACCAAATTACACATGCAAGATCATTAACTAAGCATTCAGACAGTCGCAACTTAAAATTTTTAAATCAGTGTAAACACATCACAACACATGAACAACATATTAAGACAACAATCCTCCCTTATATTATTCTTCTGGCCAAATACATGATTACATAGCTTTCTTCTCTGATAACTCACAAGTCAGATACAGATGGGCCTGAGAACAGAAAGGAAGAACATAGAGAGTAAGAACCCAGAGGAAGAACAAGCCTAATCCTCCCGCAGCTGCTCTGCATACCCTTCCTCAGGTCTTGATCCTCACGACGCCTCTATTCAACCTTCCACAACAACAACCAATAACCAACCAACCTCTTTCTTCAGTCAGGTGATCGCCTTTTATTCACCCGCTCATCGCGACTGGCAGCTTCTCTGTGTCTTCACTCTGGCTTTTTCCAGCGTCTCTTCTGATGTCTGCGTGTTCTACCTTCTGTTTTCTGCTGTATTTCTTTCATCTGTACTTATCTCTGTTCGATCTCCAGTTATCAATTGCTTCCGCGCCACCTTGGTAGCTCCGCAACTCCTGTTCGCTGCGGCGTGGTCGCGGTTGCTATGTGCATTTATTCCGCGACTCAAAAAGAGTCAAAGTTCAAAATGTCTTGGCCACAAAAACAAGGGCCCCAACAGAACACCACTCTTTTTAAAAGAAAATAAGCTATGCTATATTGTACTCATTCATCTACTTAATGTCTACTTTTGCAATGGAAAAGACTAGCACTTAATATAATTACAAAAAGGGAAATTACACTAGATTGCATTCATTCTCTAGACTACTCAATTGACTTGCAAAAAGCGACCTAATATACTTTCACAAACACACACACACACACACACACACAGCATCTATGATAAATTAAATCTTATCTACTACATGTTTGCTACTGTTCTAATTATGTATTCTATGATGGACTATTCAAACTTAATTTAATTTTTTTTGCAACAAGAGAAGAAGGTGTTTGGGTGACCTAGGGGTGTCCTTGAACCAAGAATTCAGAGCTAGGGGTACACCAAGGTTGACACTAAGTTTAGGTGAGGTGGAGGAGTGATTCTGGAGTGAGGGAGATGGCTCCCAGCGCTGCTACAGGATCCCTGTAATTGTTACAGGAAGTTAATGCTACAGGAAACAGGTTGAGAGGGTTTTGAGTCTAAGAATGGTGGAATGGAGGTTAGGAAAGGTGAGGGCAAGGTGGATCTAGGTGGATGGGGGAAGACCAAATCCCTTGGCCAATATCATAACCTTTAGAAGGCTCGTGTTGCACCAATAAGGCTACCCTCGATGGTTGTGAATATGCATTAGAGAAATTTTGACGTTTGAAATGGGACTCCTAAGAAAAATGTACAACCAAAATAAACTTTGTAAGAAACAATAGGATTCAAGATTATGATGTCAACCATGGGGGATGATTCTTCATTTTTGGGGTAAAAAAGTAAAAAGATTAAAAAATAATAAATAATAAAATGACTTTTGCAACTTGTATTTTCAACTGATCTCCCTAACACTTTACTTAAATTTCAAGCGGGAGTAATTGTTGGATGAAAAATTTAATTCCTAATCAAAGTATTACTCATGTTGCATACTTTTGATGGGCCTTACTACATGAAAAAATGAGAAATACATGAAAAAACGTGAATGGAACCATGTTTGTCATGTATTTCTCATTTTTCGTATAGAAGGGTCATTGAAAGTATGCAACATGGGTACTCCTTGGATGAGGAATCAAATTATTCATCCAACGAATGTTCTCGATCGAAATTTTAGTAAACCCATAGGGAGATAAGTTGAAAATATGAGTTGAAGTAGTTTTCTTTTTTCTTTTTTCCTTGTAAAATTTGATGATGTAATCTAATCTTTATTTATTATTTGCACTATTATTTTATAATTTTTTTAGGAGGCCCTTGTAGACGTCAAAATTCCCCTAATGGGAATTCAAAACAAGGTTGTGGGTAGGAGAATGGAAGGCAACTGAAGGAAGGTTCAAGTCCAAAATGATAGTAGTGAGAAGGGGATCCTTTGATGTTGTAGTCAAACCTGTAACTAGTACATTCACTCATGCATTGATAATTAACAACTTATCATGTAAAATAGTGGAAAAGATGAGCTAAATTTAACTTAAAAAACTCATTCACCTGAATCATAAATCTAACCTCTAATCTACAACATATTCATGATAGACAAAATTACCATTATTTTATCTTTTCCCAGAAATCATAAACTGAATTCTTTTTTCTTGTGGTGGAAGGCCTTCCTCCTCTAGCTCCAATGGAAGAGGTGAGAGGGGGACCTAGATGCTTCATTCCCTTGTGGTGCAGTGTTGCCTGAAGATTCGGTGTCTGATCCAACTACGTCAGAGTTTTCGGTGATGAATCGATGAATGAAGTCTAACATAGAGTAGAATCGAGAAAGATGAGGACAATGTCACACATGATGCTTTCCCACACAAATATGGAAAGTATGATATATGTGCCTAGACATGTTGTTTTGGGAAACTAGGTTGACCAAATACCATCGACTGAATGCGCGTAATTTGGGGAACTGGGTGATCAAATGGTTTGGTTCATCGCACAAGGTGGAAGCCGGGGCAGGAGGTGTGGACTCCGTTTTCTTCCTTGTATTATGGGGGGTTGGGTGAGAGCGGTATGAGCATGAAGCTGGTTCTTCTTGTACATAAAGGATTTTTTTGGATCCATCATTTACTGGTTATGTGGCTCGTGCTGATGGATCCTCAGAATTGGCTTGTACGAGTGTACATAATTCATCTCGATATCGAGGGATTTCAAGGCAATGATGAGTTTAATGCCAGTATTTCACGCAAATATCCCATGCATGGATAGTGCGTAATTCATTTTTGTGTATTGCTACTACATTTTCTCTAATTGGTATAGTTGGGGTCACAATCGTTTTTGGGGGATGTAGAAGAGATTTTAAATCTTCTAACTTGGGGCAGATGTTGGTAGGGTGGACAACCACTCAACTCAAAGCATAGGGTGGAAACGCCCTAAAATACTTTGGGGCATATTTTTTCTTCCATTTCTTCTTATCCCTCTTGGTGGCACTAGCTGGTGTCGATATAGGTGCTTCTTGATTTATGATGGCCTCTTGAGGGGCTATAGGAATGATGCACGTAGAGGTGATACCTGATTTTGTCAACATTACTGGAGGGAACAGATACTAGAACAATATCATGAGATCCATATTTGGAAATGTAAGTGTTTCCCCAACTTGGTGTGAGAAAAAACCAGGTGGAGGGTAGAAAACGGGGGTTTGGGTGATAATGTACTAGAGGAATGTTGAGTTATAAGAAAAAACACTCGAGGTATCAAATATTGGTTCCTGACTCCGTTGGGTGTTTGATGAACTCATCATGCACACTGAAGCTCTTGTGGTTGTTATAACATCTTCCAAAAATAGAGGGGGTTCTCCAGGGCATGTACCAAGGGGAGTGGATGGTTTGAAATGTCTGAGACAAACTTAGTGTATGTTGTAATAAACTCTGGAAAAGATCCTACGTGTGGTAGGACACCATCAAGGGTGGTTACTATCGTGTTCTCATAATATGTGAGTTGGTCAAATGTAATGACTCTTCCTTCATGGGGGAACATCATTACCCTGAATACAAGGGATGCTGCTATAATAATTGAACATATATAACTTTGACGAAGAAGGATATTGTTGTAATCCAACTATGCGTCCAATACTTTGATGCTAATAAGCACCATTTTGCTGACGATATGTATCGATACATCATGGTATAGACCTATGGGGGGCTGAAGGATTCCATTCATATGATCTAAGCATAATTTCAGGTGGTTTGAGTTCTTGAGACCCTAGTTTCTGCCAAACTATTTTGGACATGATACATGTGGATGCTCCTTTATCAACAATGCAATGATGAATGAGGATGTTATCGATTGAGACCAGGATTTGGAATGCGACTAGGGATGGGAGTCATGGGCCAACCTTATCCAGATAAAAAACCGTTAAGCAAGAATCAGAAGGGTCCATTGTGCCTAATCTGGAAAATAGGGATTTCCATTGGGTTGGGCACGATTGCATGACTTCTAATGCTGACATAGTTAAAGGAGATTGAGATAAGTCGTCAACTATGTTGTAGCTATGAGAAACCTTTGAGTTATGTCATATTTGTCATAAAGGCCCTTTGACCATTTTCAGGAAAGGTTCTATAGGAATCTGAGATATGATTAATAGTACCACAAGAGTTGTTCTGGTCGAGGTGGATGGATTGGTTTCTCGAGGAGCTTCATAATTTCTATTTCGCGTTTGTAGGAGAATGTCTTCCCCTTCTATGTAAATGTCGCGATTAGAGTTATTATGGGGGTTCCCTTGAGGAGGATTTGGCTGGGGCGGTTTTTTCTATTGAGTATTAATGACTCCTTGATGGGGGAAAGGATCTTGTATTACTGCAGTTTGTTGGTTTCCCCACCATCCGCTATTATCCTGAATCCTTTTCAACTGAGGGAGTTTAGTGTAGAAATTATATAACTGATATGTTATACATCCGAGATTCTCCTGATCACACACTATTTGACTTCATGCACAATACATAATCTCTTCTACCATTGATCATTAATTATGGAAATAAAATCAATTGCATCCACACATTAAAACCATAAAAATTCACACATATGAACACAGTAATTTATGGGAAAGCTTAAAGCTAAAAACCCTCAACTATCTGTATATTATATTTCATAGAGATCATGTAACAATCATCATACAAAGCTCCTCACAAGCTCTCGGTACAATCTCCAATTTCTACACACTAATCAGGTCTGATCTAGCAAATCTCATGCTCCAATCTCTACCACCTGCTACCCTGCCTCTACTATGCAATCCCTGCTGAGTATGGGCTCTGAATGAGTTTGAATCCACCTGGCTTTCACTGTGAAAACCTCATTGGCATCTCCATCAATGTGTGGTGCAAACTCATGCACCAATATAGTCACACTGCTCTTTCACCTACCTCTCCATTGTTCTCCACTGAAACTATTCATGCACTGTAGTTAACTGATGTATTCTTTAGTTGATTAATTAGTTATTAATTAGTGAATTAATTAATAATTAATTCACACCACTCTCACTAGTGTATCAATCAGTTAGACTAGATACAACTATCTCAACTGTGTCTAACTGAGTTAAACTCAACACAACTCCACCAACTACTTCAATCAACTGCACCAAACTCTATCACATGAGTTCTAACTGAAGTCTCCATGCAATAGCTCCACTTAACCCTTAGGAATAGCGTAATTCCTTCTGTCAACTGCTGTGCCACATCTGTGCACTTAACTGAAGTGCTCCAAGAGAATAAGATAATGTTTATAGTCCAAATATTATAGTCGAATATTATTAGCTCTTAATAATATTTGGACTATAAACATTATTGGCTCTTAAAGTTCACTTAATCTAACTCACATAAATCAAAGTTTGAGTAAATGTTAAGTTGAAAGACCAACAACTTCATTACTCTTTTCTACAAAGAAAAATATTTGAATGGAAAGGGAACAAGAACACATATCATACTCACCACATTCTTGGAATCACTTTGAAATATTTATTCATATCACCAAGAATATTTGAAAATACAAAGAACTTATTCTTCTGAGGTCCAAAACTAGGAACCTTCACTTCTTCTTCAAAATTGTTTTTATACAAAATTCCAAAAGGGGCAGTTATGGAACTGTCAACTGTCAAAAATTCTAACCACATAAAAATACTTTGAGGCTACTTTGTTCTCTCGAACATTAAATTATTAATGAAAATAAAAGTAAAACATAAATACATCATTTTCAGAAATTTTATGAAAACAAAAATTGTTGCAATAACAAGTGACATTGTTTCACTGAGTAAGTTGGGACTCTGGTATAGTCGAAGGTCCAACTTCTGCATTGGTTATTGTTGGTGACATCCATTCCTTGCATTTTCCCAAGATATTCATGTCTAAAATTGGGCCCTTTACAAACCTATTATATGTCATTCTGAAATTTTTTATTCTATGGTATGTTGTCTTTTCAGTGAAGGGGGTTATCATAAGCTAGAGTAACTGAAAATATCTATGAAAATAGTTTACAGTTGGTGCTCCCTTCAACACTATTGTTTTTTCATGTGTGGAGTTGATTTTTCTCTTGGCCTCCACCAATAAAGTATCATAGTTCTCACAGGGAAATAAATTTCCATGTTGGTCATGTTATCACTCCACCAAATTCCCAAGGGTGAGGAAGGAACCCCAACAGAGGTAACCACAAACCAAGCTTTTGACTTGATAGCTAGCCCTATCAAGCCGAAGAGGGCTCTCTCCAAAAGGGTCAAAACCAAGAGGGTTGGATAAATTAGGGTTTTAGGCTAGTTATAGAGTGTAGCAAGTTTTTTTGAATTGATTTGGTTGGGAAAAATCAGTGGATAAAGGAATTAGGTCAAGGAAATCCAGGCCAGGGAAAATGAGTTAGGGTTGCAGGGATCAATGGGGTAAGGTAGGTGCAATGCCAATAAATTTAAGAGAATGGTTATGGAATGGTTTTGAAACTGTAAGAAGGTTGAGAAAAGCATAAGCAATGTATTTCTCTCAGATAGAAGATAATGAACAAAATATGATCAGTTACCAAAAACAAGGCATGTGCAAGCATGTATTCTGAATTTCAAACTTGTAAAAGATTATAACATATAAATTAAATGAACATGCACAATACATTCAAACATATGATACTGAAGAATAAACTATTATATACATTCAATACCACAAGTATCCCATAAACGTAGCTACAAATCCTCTTTATTAGCTTGGCAAAACTGAGTACAAATTTTCCTTGATCAACTAGCAAAACATCAAATTGATTCCAACCCTTCACTACTGTGAATAAATGAGCTAAATAGACATGAAAAAAACTTGCACTCATCCTCAGGGTTTGAATCCATCATGTGAGGAATATATTACAAAAAAAATTGAACTGATAGCTAGAGTATAGGATGGTCAAAGTGACTCATTCCTATCTCAAGTGAACTGATTCGTTACACCTCATTTTCTTGATTTACTTAATGTATTTACCCTAGTAAATAGTAAAAACATGATAATTACATTCATATTCATCATTTACATAGGTAAATTCAACATTTCCCAAGATAAAAATCAAAACTGGAGTGAAACTCAAAAAATTTTAGAAGACTGCCAAATGCACCATTTTCTTGTCGAACATGCCCTTTTCCTATTAAATGCATCCTCTATGTTCAAGGCTGAATTTGGGTGCCTTTCTGGTATCCAAATTTTCTCCAAGATGGCTTTTTGGAAATCCCTTCAAGCCTACTTTCCATAGCTAGATTCATTATGAAAAATGAAGCTCATTTACCCTGTCAAAAATGACTTCTCCCAAGGCTGGTAAACGTGTAGCGACCAGGCAAAAATTGAGGCAGAAATATGGTTTTTCGATGGTTTTTTGTCTTTTTCAGTGACCATTTCTCCTCCAAAAGATTAGGAAATTCATAGGGTTGATTTCTTCATCATTATGAATCTCTGGTGGTGGCCATTTGTCCATTAAATTCCTCAAAAGAGAGTGTAGCGTCCAAGGTGTTGTGCGTTTAGCAATTTTATTATGCAAAAAATACCCTTAAAAACACAGAAATGTACCAACATTCTAAATTTTCAAAAATTTTGTCAAAATTGGTGGGATATTTTCTGATAATGTGTTTGAGGCATTAAGTGTCACCTTGACAAGTATATCTAGCCTCCTTTTCTCTTCTTTCTTAGTCAGGTCTTCAATTTTGGCATTGGCTCATTCGAGTTTGGCCAATGCAATTCTCTCTTTCCGGGCATGAAGTTTGACCTTTATCCTCAAAAAATAATTATCCTTGTTGGCCTTCTTTGGAAGCTTTTCTAAGTGTAGATTGGCTCTATCAAGCCATGGTTCCCTGTTCTCACTCATTTCTAGGGAAAGTTGTTCATTTAGGGTAAGTTGATCTACTAGCTCAGCTTCCCTTTGTCTTTCTAGGGTTAGAGCTCTTTTCAGCCCTCTAGTCCTAGGTCTCTGTCTTGGAGGCTAATACTCATCATCATTAGGTTTACCAAAATTCTCTAATGACTCTTCAAGAAAGGCATTAGCCTTCTCTGCCTCTCTTTGTGCTTTGATGCATCTCACCTCAGCAATGGTGTGTTTGGTCTTCAGCTGCTAATTTTCATGCTCAAGAAAGTGAATCACATACTTAGCACTCTCAAGACTAGCTTGGAGCTCACTAATTTTAGCCTCTTTACCTTTGATTACTGAATTTATGATTTTGTTTTTATCCTCCTCATCGAGGTCAACAAACTGAAATTCATGCTCTGTTTCATGCCTGTCCTCCTCATCATGAATGGATGGCTCTATCACCTTTTCCTCACCTATACCCACCTGTTGTGTTGATGAAGAAGGCATGGCCCCTTTCACTCTAAGTGAAGCAAGTGAAACCCTAGGACTTAGTTTTTTTAAAGGATATGATAGTTTAGGGAATGGGGATATAAATTTAGGGACTTGGGAAAGTGTTTTAGGATGTGAGGAAGAGTATATGAAGGTTTACAGACAAATTTTTATAATGTAAACTATATTTTAATGAGAACTAGGGTATTTGAATTTAGAAGGAGGTAATAAATTCACTTAAGCACAATCACACATCAAATTGATATTTGATAAAATGGAGAGATGAATTTTTTTTTACTTACTGGCATATGGAGGCATGAATAATCACTGTGCAATTTTTTTTGAATGAAACTATGAGATGGAAATCTGGCAGGAATTTTTTTGAAGATTTCTAGGTGAACACACAGCATCCAAGGTGAACGTGTTGGGGTTCCCATGTTTTGGCAAGTTTGGCAGTACCAAAAGATGAGACGACATCAAAACCACTTTTATACCTCATGATATAGCCTTCCTAGGTCTAGAGAGGGATTTCTCTATAAAAGAAAAGGTATATGTCTTTGAAGCTCAGTTATAAGATATTAGGCTAGTTATAAGGCACAAGGTTTGTTTGTTTTGTTTGTTTGGTTGTTGGGAAAACATGAAGGAAGGATTCAATATAAGACAAGGGTGAGCAAAGAGGATTTTAGGAAAAGGAGAGATAATTTAGAGAACACTCAAGACAATTGGGCAATGGAGTCATGAAAGGGTTTACTTGCTATTCAGTATTCATGGCTTTCAATTGGGCTAGTCATCTAAAGCATAGGATATTTAAAGATAATATTGTGGTATGAAATGATAGGGAATGAAGGTCAATGACAAGGAAACCTCCAAGGTGACCACTTAGGAATCAGATTTAGGGACAAGGCATGCCATTAAGCACCTATGATCCACCCCTAAAAGGCTAACTCTTCAGACAAAAAGAAACATTCAAGATTTAAACACAAAGAAGAAGGCCTGAGATCAGAGAAATGCTTTGAACTTTCAATGCTTTGGCATCCAACTTAAAGGAACTTATAAAGGTTCAATTGATTGAAAAATACCCTAGAGAGACAGAATCAGTGTTCTTAACTCCCGGCATCCCAAATCTTTCAATTAAAACCCTGCAAGAACATCTAAGAACAGATTCATAAATTCATACATCAGTTAGCAGTGAATAACAGTTATTACACTGGTTAAATTATCTTGAATTAGTTCTCGGATAGCACATATAGTAGAAAACATAAAAGATAAGAAGAGCAGGACCATTAGGGTACCATGCGAGGGTATATCCTAAGCCAGGTTTCTGATTCTTACCAGAGAAATGAAATGTAATGAATTACAGAAGGAAAATAGAGACAAAGGTAGAAAAAAATCATCGTTGCTTTAGATCAGGATCCAAAGAAATGTGCTTGTCATATTAAAGAGCAACACCAGTCATGTACAATCCAAGTCTGAAAACATCTTCCTCGCCCTATCTTACAACTTTGCATAGAGAACTATATCTCAAGAGAAATAGCTTACAATTCACAGTTATGCGATCACTAATCAACAACAACCAACAATGTGTTTTTCCTGAGTTCTTATAGCTAGAAGAGAGGCAGAGGAGGTAGGTGAAACACTAAATGAAACATTAAAACGGAGGTAGAAGGAAAGGCTTGAGGCCCATTCTATCTTAATATCTATGCATTAATCTTCAGTACTCTTTGGATGAAAGAGTGGTCTTCGACAGGCTGATATTTACTCCAGGTATGTTCCTTGATGTACTTTCAGCTGTAGTACTCTGCAGTGCTCTGGTGAATAAACAAAAAGGCGAGTAAATGACTTCAGGTCTGCCATACTGCATAACAAATGCTCTGGTAGCATTAGGACTTCTGTCAGGGTGGAAATATTCTCAGGAACATGATGCAGAATAAAAACAATATGGGTACTTTGTCCTTTCTCGGGAGGGAAACTTCTACTGATGTGAAATACTAATAATATTGTTTCTATGCTTTAGCCCTCATTAGGCCTTCTGTGCTGATCATAAGGTATTCAATCTGGTACATTCACCCTTTTTACACTGAATTAACGCTTAAAATCTTCAAAAACATGCTTAAGACCTCTTAATCTTTCACTGATACTCTTTGCCGCTTCATCGATTGTCTCTGTCTGCAAAAATGGAACATTAATGGCGCTGGAGGTTTTACAGAGTTTAAAAATTGGTTCTTTGATGAAATATTTCGTTTAGAAACTTTCCCAAACATTTCTCTACAATATCAGGCCCTGAAAATGGCCTTCTCTACGCTCTGTGTCACTATGACAGTGACTGTGAACCATGACGGTTTCCACCACCTGTAACCCTGCAAAACACACAAAATTGTTAAGGAAATCCATGCAGAGTGATGGTGGATGTAGTGGAAGGTTGTGAGGATGGAAGTGCAACAGAGGTGAATGCGGTGGACGCAATGGAAAATGGTGAAAAAATGCAGTGTAATGGTGAAAATCTGCTCTGATGGAAGTCTGGTGGAGGAACGATTGTGGATCGTTAGATCAGATCAACTAACGATGATCGACGGTGGAGATTGACTGACATAATGACTTTGGGAGGTTGGACGATATGCAACAAACTTTAATGTAAAACATTAAATTTTTTATGTTAGGAGGAATGATACAACCTTTTAATGTAAAACAGTAAAATTTTAATGTTATAACACCAAAGTCTCATGTTGGGCGGAAGAAATTATTTTTAATGCAAATCATAATGTTTGGATCTTTGGACGGAATAAAAAGGAAATATGTGAAAATCATATGAAATGGGCTTGAATAGTGGGATTCGTTCATGGTCGAAGGGCGATTTAATATGGACCGTCATATCTCAGGAGGACATCGATGGTTGAGATGACGCGATGAAGTTCTATGGTTGCGCGATGAAATGAGGGTCGTTGATCTGTACAGATCAATGGTTGGGATCTATAGATGGATCTTCGAGCATAGAAGTGGGGAAGTGGTTTTTTTGAAGAAACAATTGTTTTCACGCAACAAAAGGCGGGTAAGGCGGTTTTCACTTTTCGAACGCGATATAGGTCTCCGGCTAACACGTGGCATTTTGAAACCGCCTATATTGCGTGATTTCAAACTGCTAAACTTCGGATGAGGAAAAAATGTGATATTGATGCTGGCTGTTGGATCTGGGACCATGAGATCCGATGGTGGGAGGAGGAGTGCGATCTGAGGAGATGCACAGTCAGTTAAAGTGGGGGGCGATCAAAGGTGGTTTAATTGTGGGCTGTCCGATCTATGCGGTGGACGATAGAGATCTACAAAGGAGAAACAAAGGCAAAGGATATGGTTAGTGGGTGGGAGGAATATGAGCCGTCAAATCAAGAGGGATGAATGACTA
The DNA here is from genome assembly GCA_034641835.2 of Pinus albicaulis. Lineage (NCBI taxonomy): Eukaryota > Viridiplantae > Streptophyta > Pinopsida > Pinales > Pinaceae > Pinus > Pinus albicaulis. Next base: position 355,726,353 of record CM076578.1, on the reverse strand, counting down.
CGATTCAATCAGAGGGGGAGCGATGGAAGGGCCAAAAATATGATGGTGTGATGGTGCGATTGCATCTGGACCATTGGATCGGCAGCAAATCAATGGTCGTGATTGGATCGAAGGGTGACCAATTGGGGAAGCGGGGTGGAGCAAGAAGAAATCTGGGCCATAGGATCAGAATGGATGGACAACTCAAATTCAATTGGGGATCAGCCAATCGAGGCATCAAAGGGTGGCACATTTTAAAATCTCCGATTGGCGATGAGCACGGTGCTCTGATGGCCGTCGGATTTAAATGTGAATCGACCTTGGAGATGGCCATCAAAGGGTTTACAAAGGAGTGTGACGGGCACGTTGTGAGCTTTTCATGGGCTGTCATATCTTTACAGATCGACGGCTGATATTGCTCCCAAGTCCAATAGACGAAAACACCATCGCATCGGGGATTTTCACTTTAACAAAGAAAACGCGCTCCCGGACGTCTTTCGATTCCGATAAGCGCCATATGCTTTAGAACTTGGTCTTAGCACTTGGGTTCATGGAGGGGAAGTGGTTAAGGGGCTGGCCGAAAGGGGCTAAGCCTGTTATATGTGAAAAATGGGTTTTTTTGGCCTAAAAACGGAGTTTTTAAGGCTTAAAAGAGGTTTTCAATAGGGGAAAAAGGGATTTTTTAAGCCAAACAAAGGGTGTTTGTCGGGTTTAAAGGGGTGATGGGATGATTTAGAGGACTTAGGAAAGGATTTTGGGAGTCAAAGGGGAAATTTGAGAAGGGGAAGAAAGGGATTAAAATGGGGAAATTTGCAGGGATACAAGGGGCAAATGGAGGCTTTTCTGATCATAATTGTTTCATAGACAGTGAGGCTTTTTTGGATGGAAACAACAGTGAAGATCCTTTCAAAGGTAAAGGGCACACAGAGGCTTCAAGGATGAGATATTTTCATAGGAAATGTATCTCTTGAAGGCTCAGAAAAATATTTAGCCACCTATTTGCTTGACAAAAAATTCATAGGTGGCTAACAGTGGCTCCACATGGGGATGGCATCTTCTTGAAGGTGTCAAGAATTCAGAAAATAATACTTGGAGTAGGCCAGATGCCTAATATTCAAACCATCCTCTCTTCTTTGATTTAGCTGTTACAAACATCATGGATATTAATCATCAGAAAACATTTCTCGGACAATCTACCTACCCATCCTACAGTCCTAACATTTTTTCTTCAAGGTGCATTTGAATTTGCAGACCTTCTTCATCATTTTTTTATTTTTTTATTGAAAGCAGAAAACAAACTAGTCTAACTCTACCATTATTCCTCCATGAGACCAGATTAAACAGTTCAACTCATAGCTTCTCTACCTACACTAATATCTGCTAGGATTAAACTGTCTAGCAGATATCTTCTCTACATTCTATAATAGAAATTTAAAAACAGTCAAACTGGGATTAGACAGTCCAGTTTGTTGTGGATCCATGGCATAAAGATAGCTGCTCATGAACTGAAATTGCAGAAACTTGAAAACAAAATTTGAAGGCTTGAAATTCTGAAACTTTGAAGCATCCTTCCTTTCTTTGTGACTCAAGTTTTGAACTTGTTAGAGTCACTTTCTTCTTCACTTTAGCTCTGGTTTTGGACTTGTTAGAGCTTATTCTTATTTCTTCTTTGCTAGTTTAGATTTTGAGCATATTAGAGCTAGCTTCCTTTACTTCCTTTGGCTCAAGTTTTGATCATGTTAGAGCCAATATTTTGCACTTCAGAGGTTCAAGTTTTGAGCATGTCTGAACCTCTCTTTCTTTCTTTTTTGAAATATTTTTCTCTTTTTACTTTGAAAACAAAACACATCAATGATATTTACAATGGAAATGAAAACTTTAAACTGGAAATCAGGAGTAGTAATACTTGAGCATCCTGCCATTGACAGGACCCCCAAACAGATCTGTACCATCTAACTCTTGCTGAAAAAAGGCATTTGGACCAATAGTGGATTGGATGATGTAAGGACCCTGCCACAAACTGTCAAATTTGCCATGCTTTCCTTTGTCTTCTCTCCTAGAGTCCCATTTTAGAACCTTATCTCCAATTTTGAAGTCACAAGTTTTTTTTCTTTTGTCAAACAACTTCTTAATGTTTTCCTGCACTTTCAGAGCTCTGCTATAGACTTCTTCTCTTGTTTGTTTGAGATGAATTGTTTGATTTATCCTCCTTACCATACTGTCCTCTTCTGTCTAAATCTCTTAGACTAGTTTAATCACTTGTACCCCAAGGCTGGTAGGAAACACTGCCTTTGTTCCATAAACAAGCTGATATGGTGACATGCCAACGGATTTCTTTGTTGTTAGCCTTTCAGCCCACAAAGCATGCACTAACTTGTTATGCTAGGACTTCTTATTCTCTTCAAGCAGCTTTTTGATAATCGTCACCAAGCTCTTGTTTGATGATTCAGCTAACCCATTACCTTGTGGGTAATAAGCAGTTGAATGACCGAGTGCTATTTGATACCTGTGACAAAAATCAATCATTTTCTTGGATCCAAAAGCAGCAGCGTTATCAGTGATTATCTTTCTTGGGCAGCCAAATCTAGATAGGATGTGGTCTTTTAGGAACTTAATGATAACAGAATCTGTGGCATTCCTAGAAGGTGTGGCCTCTATCCATTTTTTGAAATAGTCTGTGGCTGTAAGGATCCACTTGTGTTGAGAAGAAGATGCAAGGTGTATTTCTCCTATGAAATCTAGGCCCCATTTTTTAAAAGGAGCCTCAACAGTAATAGGTTGCAATGGTAAAGGGAGGAGTTTTCTTTTGCCCTCAAAAATCTGGCACTTATGGCAGGAAATTATCACTTTATGGATGTCATTGAAAAGTGTAGGCCAGTAATAGCCAGCTCTGAGTATCTTGTTAACAGTGGCTTTCCAGTTTAGATGGCCTCCACACTCTCTTGCATGGAACTCCTGTTTGATCCTCTCTGCTTCAGTTTCAGGAAAACATTTAAGCAATAGGCCATTTGCATTTTTCCAGTATAAACATTCATTTAGTATGCAATAGTTTCTAGCCTTTAACTTTAGGAATCTGGCCTTATTCTTTGCTAAATCAGGAGGGGCATTGAGGTTTGTGAGTACATACAGGATATCAAAATACTAAGGAGAATTCTGAAATTTATCTTCAACTGTAGGATTAGGAAATCCTTCATGTTCATCCAGGGCATCTACCATGTTTATGTCAATGGCTTGCAAGTTAGATTCAACCATTAGTTGAGCTAAGCCCCGATCTTTGATCAATTTTGTGGGTTTTATTTCCAGGTCATATTCTAGTATTAAAGCAATCCATTTGCCCCTCTTTCCATCAGGATCTTGGGACAAAATGCCTTTCACCACTATGTTTGGCACATAGGCAATGGTGTGAGAATGCAGTATATACACCCTAAAGTCTTTCAAGGCCTTTACCAAGGCATAGGCTTGTTTTTCCATTATGTTATATTTCAAGGGTGCATCCCTCAGAGCTTTGCTGAAGAAAGCAATAGGCTAATCCATTCCCTCTAGATTTTTCTACAGCAGAACTGCCGCCACTATATGCTCGGAGGCAAAGGAGAATATCAGGATATCTTTTGAGAAATTTGGGCCAATTAGGACAAGTGCCCGGGTGAGTGTAAGTTTAACTAATTCAAAAGACTTTTTAGCCTCTACAGTCCACTTAACTCCTGCACCTTTTTTTAGCATGTTTTTCATATTCCTGAGGTGTTCAGCTAAGTTGGGAATAAAGCTCCTTAAGAAGTTAATTTTCCCAATAAATGACTGCAACTCTTTTATGTTTCTTGGGTGGGTGATCTACAGTATTCTCTCAACCCTTTGGGGGTCTATCTTAATTCCCTTCTCTAATATAATATGGCCAAGAAGCTTACCTTCTTGAAGCTCGAACACAGTCTTCTTGGGATTTAAAGACAGACCGAACCTTCTACATTTTTCAAAAACTTTTCTCAGATTTTTTAGGTGCTCCTCATCAGTCTTGGAATAGACTGTTATGTCATCCAAATAGATGACAATGAAGTGCCCTATTTCTTTCGAAAAGTTTATTTCCATTTCTCGTTGGAAGGTTTCACCAGTGTTCATTAGTCCATAAGGCAATTTTACGTACATAAAAGTGCCCCATGGATTGGTGAAAGCTGTCTTGAGCTAGTTTTCTGGGAGTACTAGAACTTGGTTATAACCTGAAAAACCATCTAATAGGGAGATCCTTTTTTAGCCCACTACCATCTGTAGGACGTGTTCCATCTTTGGTAAAGGGTAATTGTCTTTAAGTGAGGCTCTGTTAAGGTTCCTAAAATCTATGCACAGTATAATCTCTCCTGTCTTCTTTCTAACAGCTAAAAGGTTAGAAACCTAATCGGAGAACCTCACAGGCACTATAATTCTTGCATCGTACATCTTCATGATTTCCTTTTCCACTAGAGGCAGTTGTTTCGGGTTAATTCTTCGAAGTTTCTGTTTGAAGGGTTTTTGGTTCTCTTTCAATGATATTTTGTGCTGTATAATATCTGTATCGTAGGCTTTTAAGTCCTCGTAGCTCCAGGAAAACACGTCAATGAACTCTTTAAATAAGTCAATATATTTATTTTTCATGTCTGCGGGCAAGGACTTAGCCAATTTAATCATCTTAGGCTTATCTTCAGTGCCTATGTTGCATTCCTCGACATCAGAGTCTGAGTGTTCTATAGTGGGTTTTATCGCTACGTCGTCAAAATAAAAAAGGTCCTCTAAAGGTGCCAGTCCTCTGGGTATATTCTTATCTTTTGACTGCAGCACCTCTATTTCCTCTTTATCCGCATTCTTATATTCTTCGGTTGGATTTCCAATTTGTTCAGTCATCATGTTTATTTCTACATTATGGGGTGATTTTTCTTCATCGGGGGGCTCTTCACTTAGGCAGCTTTCATCGGATTTAGAGTCTGAATCAGAGAATTCAAACTCATTCCTGCCCATCAGGAAATCCTCTATCTACTTGTCGCCCTCAAAGACCTGCCAATATTTCTCATTATCGGGCACTGCAAGCCTATATTTTATCTGAATGATGATTTGTTTGTCATTCGGAGAGTTATGATATGAACTAGCTATGCAGGCTAATCCATTCGCAATTATGTTCTAACTCCTAGGAACAAACACCAATTCATACTCTACAAAGGTTTTCAATAAATCCATAGCATAATTTCTATACGCTCTCAATCTAGGGTGTTTAGCAATATACTCACCGTTCACTTGTTTTATGATTAACTCAAAGTCTCTGTGCACAACTGTCCTTCGGGCTCCTAGTTTTTTCAACAAATTCAAGCCTAGGATGAGAGCATCATACTTTGCAATATTGTTTGTACATTTAAAGTTCAAACTGAAAGCACGACTCTCAGCATAGTCACTCTCAGTGATATGTAACCACACTCCCACTCCTGCAATCTTTCTAGTGCAAGACCCATCGAAATTCATTCTCCATAAGGGATCATTTTCTGATTTATCATCATTTTCCTCCCTAACGTGGGTTTCACTAGTTTGTTGTATTGTGGGGTCTACACCGTGTTGTGGAGTGTTTTGTTCTTCATGATGTGTATGGATTTCAGAGAGATGAATATTTAGCTATTTGTGGTCTTGGTTTTTTCTATTCTGAGTTTCAGTTTCAGTGCACTGTCCAAAGGTTTCTTCTTCGTTTTCTTCTAAGTCTAGAGTGGCCATTATGTTAAAATCTATGGGCTCTACCTTATTGTTTGCATCTTTGTCTTCTGGTTCTGGCTTGTCTATGGATTCATCATTGCAAAGGATGAAGGAGTCCAGATCCGTGTGTACAGAGTATAAAGGTGAATTTTTAGGTTTTTCAGGGCTGCTAACCATAAACTTCATTTGTGCCTCTCTATACAATCTCCTAAGCTGGCTAAGGATAGGGATTGTGGCATATGACCCATCCATCTGCATTGTGCCTTGCAGCTTGGCTCCCCATGACCTGTATAGAAACATGCCATACTTAGGTGGCACATCTACCACTACAACATCCATAACCATACATTTTGCTGGAATCTAGGTTAGGTTCACATAAAGGTCTTTGATTATGCCAAGGCAGTTCACTTTACTAGAGTAAGATGAATATAAATATTTATAAGGATGGGTAATCTCTAGGCCTAACCTCTCCATAACTACCTTAAGCATTAGGTTGTGTGATGCCCCAGAGTCATGCATTGCATTGTGAAGGATCTTGTCATGGATATTGAGGCTGATATAAAAGGGAGGTACTACCCATTCCTGAAACTTCCCTTCTATCTTTGGACCAAACAGAAGGGCTGGTTGATCATCACTTAGATTGACAATGTCACTGTTTTCACCTAGATTTAAAGCTTTCAAAATTTGGCCTTTATATACATCCTGAGTGGCCAGCTCAAAGAGTGGGACAGAGATTTTAATTTTAGCAATCTCACTCTCCAAATTGAAGGGAGATTGACTCTTTGTAAGACTCAACTCTGTTTTTTTAGCCACTACTTTAGTGGCAGAATCAACGTGTTGATTCTCACTATGTACAGTGCTGGCAGCTATCTTATCACGAGCATTAGCTGCAATGCTAGTGATGCTAGTTTGTTGACTTTTTTTATCAATATTTTGGCTGTCTTTTTCTTTGTTCTTCCCAGAACTCTCAGCTGCTGATTTGCTACTTTCAGCAGTCACCTTAGAAGTTTTCTCAGGCCTTTTCTTAATGGTAATCTCATAATTTTTGGGTTTGTAAGTGTCCAAGCTCTTCCTGATTCTAAGTTCATACTGTTCTCTGACCTACATGACGGCATTTTCAAATCCTAGCCTGTAATGCTCAAATTCTAATCTTTCCTCATCCCAATGTGAGTGTGAGGTCTGATCTTCTTCTGTGGAATAGTTGTGGATTGAGTTGTCTATTTCCAACATGTTTATTGTGGTTCCCTCAGACTCTTCTATTATCCCCTCATCTTCATCAAGGAAATTCTCTTGAAATGGGGGTATGACTTGTTGATCAGAGTCTCTCTGTCTGTTTGGGGGATTGTTTCTCCTAAAGTTCTAGTTCTGGTTATGATTTTGGTTTCTGTTTTAATTACTAACTATGACAACCATTTTTTCCATCATTTTCTCCAGCCTTTCCATGTTTTTGGCTAGACTGTCATACTTGGGATCGGATGTGGAAGCTGATGTGTCATCCATGTATGTTACCTTTTTCTCAGACCTCATTCTGGCTCTCTTTTCAATCAAGTTAGCCTCTACACTCACTGCCCCTTTTTGCATATCTTTCAATGTATTGTAATCTCTCTCCCTAAGTTGGTAGGCCATGTTAGCATCAAAGCCTTTAGGATATTTCACTAAAGCCATACCTTGGGGAGGTTTCATATGTGGAGGAAGAGCATTGTAAACACTGTTAAACCTTGTAGAATAGTCATGGACACTCTCTCCTTCATTTCTTTTAAGATTCTTGTATTTTGATAAGATTTGGAGAGGGTTGGTCTTGACTTCCCATTTGTTTATGAAGGATTGATATAAAGAGGGAAGATCATGGATGCTATTAGGAGGTAGGCCTTTAAACCACTTCTTCACATCACCTCCTAAACTCTGGGCAAATATTCTCATCTTGACTTTCTCATCATCTATCTCCATATAGTCAAAGGAGTCTTCCATCCTATCTACATGGTGTTGAGCTGTGGTAGACTCTTTTGTAGTGAAATGTGGGATTTTTGATTGATAATCATTGGGTAGAGGCACTAGGGGCTGTGGTAACTCCAGAGGTGCATACCAGGCTTCCATGATGATGTTCTGAGGGGGTAAAGGATTGGCTTGAGCAGCAGGTATATGGATGATAGGAATAGTAGGACCAGCAACACTCTGTTGAGCTGATTTAGGGTGATAGAGCCCCAAGTTTTGAATGAAATGAATATTTGGAGGTGTAGAGGGAGGGGTCTCTCTATCCCTAATGTGTTGACCACTGTGAGATGGTGAACCAGGAAGCTCAAAGTCTAGCTAGTCTAAAGCACTGAATGACCTAGTTCTTGGTAAGCTCCTTGGTAGGTATAAGTCAAAATGAGTGTCTGATAGAGCTGTAAAGTCTTCTGGTGTAGAGTTAGCTCTATGGAGGTGTCTGGAAATAGTTGGCTTCCTAGGGGTGGGAGATTTCCTAAGAATGCTCTCAGGGTTGTCAACTATTTCAGGTGGGTTTGGGTTAGGATAAGCTCTTGTATGAATGGTTCTTGAAGCCAGTATGTTTGTCTTTAATCAAAGAAGCTTAATCCTACTTGTTACTTCTAATATGGCTAATGTTGTAATCAAGGCTGATCTCCCAGTGGAGTCTTGGGAAAACCAAGATAATCAGTAGCCCTACTGATCACCAGTGGAATCTTTAATCATTGAGGAACTATGGAGTCGCCAGGTGGAAGGTCCAGAATGTTTCAGGGAGGTTACTATCCACCACAATGTTTAACTGCCAATCTAACCAGAGATTTTGTTTTTCTGAGGTCCTGGATATGTAATAAGGTGGAAAACACTCAGAAAGTCCCCAGCGGAGTCGCCATTATGTTGCGGTTCCGATGTTTTGGCAAGTTTGGCAGTACCAAAAGATGAGACAACATCAAAACCACTTTTAGACCTCAGGATCTAGCCTTCCTAGGTCCAGAGAGGGATCTCTCTATAAAAGAAAAGGTGTATGTCTTTGAAGCTCAGTTATAAGATATTAGGCTAGTTATAAGGCACAAGGTTTGTTCGTTTTGTTTGTTTGGTTGTTGGGAAAACATGAAGGGTTCAATATAAGACGAGGATGAGAAAAGAGGATTTTAGGAAAAGGAGAGATAATTCAGAGAACACTCAAGACAATTGGGCAATGGAGTCATGAAAGGGTTTACTTTCTATTCAGTATTCAAGGCTTTCAATTGGGCTAGTCATCTAAATCATAGGATCTTTAAAGATGATAGTGTGGTATGAAATGATAGGGAATGAAGGTGAATGACAAGGAAACCTCCAAGGTGACCACTTAGGAATCAGATCTAGGGACGGGGCATACCATTAAGCACCTATGATCCACCCCTAAAAGGCTAACTTTTCAAACAACAAGAAACATTCAAGATTTAAACACAAAGGAGAAGGCCTGAGATCAGAGAGAGGCTTTGAACTTTCAATGCTTTGGCATCCAGCTTAAAGGAACTTAGAAAGGTTCAATTAATTGAAAAAGACCCTAGAGAGACAGAATTAGCGTTCTAAATTCCCGGCATCCCAATTATTTCAATTAAAACCCCACAAGAACATCTAAGAACAGATTCATAAATTCATACATCAGTTAGCAGTGAATAATAGCTACTACATTGGTTAAATTATCTTGAATTAGTTCTCGGATAGCACATATAGTAGAAAACATAAAAGATAAGAAGAGCAGGAGCATTAGGGTACCATGCGAGCGTATATCCTAAGCCAGGTTTCTGATTCTTACCAGAGAAATGAAATGTGATGAATTACAGAAGGAAAACAAAGACAAAGGTAGAAAAACATCACCGCTGCTTTAAATCAGGATCCAAAGAAATGTGCTTGTCATATTAAAGAGCAACACCAGTCATGTACAAAATTGTCCAACAGCTTGATATTCAGTCTGAAAATAGCTTCATCAGCCTATCTTACAACTTTACACAGAGAACTATATCTCAAGAGAAATAGCTTACAATTCACAGTTATCTGATCACTAATCAACAACAACCAACAATGTGTTTTTCCTGAGCTCTTATAGCTGGAAGAGAGGCAAAGGAGGTAGGTGAAACAATAAATTAAACATTAAAACAGAGGTAGAAGGAAAGGCTCGAGGCCCATTCTGTATTAATATCTATGCATTAATCTTCAGTACTTTGGATGAAAGAGTGGTCTTCGACAGGCTGATATTTACTCCAGGTATGTTCCTTGATGTAATTTCGGCTGTAGTACTCTGCAGTACTCTGGTGAATAAACAAAAAGGTGGGTAAATGACTTTAGGTCTACCATACTGTATAAAAAATGCTCTGGTAGCATTAGGACTTTTGTCAAGGTGGAAATCTTCTCAGGAACATGATGCAAAATAAAAACAGTATGGGTACTTTGTCCTTTATCGGGAGGGAAACTTTTGCTGATGTGAAATACTGATAATATTGTTTCTATGCTTTAGGCCTCATTAGGCCTTCTGTGCTAATCATAAGGTATTCAATCTGGTACATTCACCCTTTTTACACTGAATTAAGGCTTAAAATCTTCAAAAACATGCTTAAGACCTCTTAATCCTTCACTGATACTCTTTGTCGCTTCATCGACTGTCTCTGTCTGCAAAAATGGAACTTTAATAGCGTTGGAGGTTTTATAGAGTTTAAAAACTGGTTCTTGGATGAAATATTTTGTTTAGAAACCTTCCCAAACATTTATCTACAATATTAGGCCCTTAAAATGGCCTTCTCTGCGCTCTGTGTCACTATGACAGTGACTGCGAGCCATGGCGGTTTTCACCGCCTGTAACCCTGCAAAACACACAAAAAATTTAAGGAAATCCATGCGGAGTGATGGTGGATGTAGTGGAAGGTTGTGATGATAGTAGCACAACAAAGGTGAATGTGGTGGACGCAATAGAAAACGGTGAAAAAATGCAGTGTAATGGTGAAAATCTATTCTAATGGAAGTCCGGTGGAGGAACGATTGTGAACCATTAGATTAGATCGACTAATGATGATCGACGGTGGAGATTGACTGACGAAATGACTTTGGGAGGTTGGATGATATGCAACGAAATTTAATTTAAAAAATTAAAGTTGTGATGTTAGGTGGAATGATACAACCTTTTAATGTAAAACATTAAAATTTTAATGTTATAACACCGAATTCTGATGTTGGGCGAAAGAAATTATTTTTAATGCAAATAATAAGGTTTGGATCATTGGACAGAATACAAAGGAAATATGTGAAAACCATATGAAATGGGCTTGAATGGTGGGACACGGTTGTCGAGTCATAAAAAGGTATCTTTTGAACACCTAATTAGCTTACATTAATCATCAATCCGGGAGCGACTTTTTATTTCAAGAGTGTACTCTGTCTGAGGCTGCAATTATCTAAGAGCAATGCTGTGAAGATGTAGTACAGAATAAAAAATGCAAAAGTAACAAATTCTTGTAAAGAAACCTAATTACAGTGACATGAATGGAAATATCAAACTACATCAATCTTGCAAAACATCGATTAGGGATGCAGTAGCAGTAACTCTTTCCCTTAGAAATCGATGCAAGATAAAAAATCTGGGGACTTGGAAGCAATGACCTCTATCCTCTATAGTTGGTGATATTTAAAGCAATCAAAACGAAAGAAAATTCAATGAAAGCAACTTAAAATAAATGAAATCTGGAAAGGAACAATAGCATGTAACTATAACTCATGTTTGCTAATCGAAGACTATGAATAAATAATGAACAGAAATGGAACAACAACATGAAATGAACAGCAATTACAATTCTAACATAATCAAGCAACTATATTTCCATGCTTCAATCCTGTTGATAGCCACTTACCACGCAAGAATCAATTATAACAAATTATAAACTTAATGGAACAACAACTCAAATCAGATACAGAACAACAAAGCTTTATGATAATAACAAGATAACCGAATAGCGAACTTGCTTCTTGTGAAGAATGAAATAGCAATGACTCTGTATTTGATCTAACAATGATAAACTAGTTCTGTAATTGAAACAAACATTAAACACACTTCACACGACAGTAAGCAAGGATTAAAAATACAAATAGCGAAGTGATTCCACCAGAGTCGGGCCCTTAGCGCCAGTGAAATACTGCTGGGCTAATTCAGAACTTTAGAAGATGGTTGAAATGCGTGTCATATATTAAACCAACATGAAGTATTACAAATAAGGTTCGCTCAAAACCAAGAGTTAATAAAACATTATATTACAGAGGAAATGTTTAAATGTAAAGCCTTTCGACTAACTCACTAACTTCAACAACACCGTCCCTTTGTCAATAAAGGACATTGCTTTATATATCAAATCTCTACAAAAAAATCAAGGAATAAGATGAGTTTGAACAACGATCCCTCAGGACTGAGGGATTCTCTCCTCTTCGTTTAGTCATCATCCTGTTTACTCTGACCGGGGCCGAGTTGTCCCCTGCCTTTTCTGGGTTATTCGTTCAGATCTCCTTGCCTTTGGCTGGATATGGTTCAACGCTGATGGAGCAACAGTTAGATTATTTTCAACCCCACCTTTGGTACAGCTGTTCACCTCATCGAATTCCTGTTTTGTCAATCAAAAAGTACCCTTTAGTCATCTTTTTGTACTAAACATAAACCTTTCCAATTCTATTGTAATTCTTATGATAAATTACCTTTCTAAGGCAAAAAGGAGTATATCTATGGTAAAAGAATGAGAAAATACACAGTAATTTCATACCTCTTTCACTGCCCAACATACCCCCCTGCTTAATCTTTTTCATGCCCTCATGAAAACTATACTTCACATGGAGAGCAGTCAAAGAATAAGCCAGATAAGGTTTCTCATCAATAGGCCTAAAACCACATAGTGCAGCTAATTCCTCAAAAACATGTTCTGTCTGTCCTTCAGGAAGTTCATAAATAGCTTTGTAGTCTGGAGCAGGGTACCATGCAATAGGGCCGCAGAACCTACATCCTAACCAGTATGGTCCTTCTTTTGAAATGAGATGGCTATAGGAAATCAAGTGGTCTGCAGCTAGCCCAAAGTTTCTATAATTAAATGGTTCCCTAATTTGCACATTCTGATTCAAGGTTCTCCACCGGACCTTGGCTGCTATATAAGCTTGGTTTCTAATGGATGAGAAATAGTCTGTTCCATCCAAAATAATTGATTTGTGGACATGCCCTAGGGTTTGGGTAACGCCTTCCTTTGTCATCAAACTTTTATGTCTAGCCCAAAATTGAAGTGGGTCCTGAGGTTCACTTATGACCCACAGATCTAATTCATTTTCCTGCCTTTGAAAGAAATTATAGGCTTTTAGCCATTTTAATTGATTTACAACAAAGGAAATGAATGCCTGAAACTGAACATCTCCAATAAAAGGGCTAGGGTTTGATTCACAGTCATTTTCAAGTATTATATTATGCAAGTAAAATTCACACAAAAGGCATTGTACTTTGATCCCATAAATTTTGCAGCATGATATAAAGTCATCTATGGTTTTTAGCTCTATGGATTTCCTTGATCTTTAATTGTAAATATCTTTCTAGTAAAAACAAATCATAGTTTTTGGCGGGGCATCTACAGACTAAGACATCAGTATACAAGGAGCAGAGAGTGTCCATTTGATTATAGGCTAGTTTTAGTTGGTTCATTACCTTATTAGCCTTTACCTCTGCTTTCCGACATTTTTCATGAGCTTCAGCTTCTGCTTCATGAATAATTCTCATTTTTTGCTGCAATTCCTGATATCTCTTTCTTGGGACAGTATATTCCTCCAATCTCTTCCTTTCTATTCGGGCCTGTGTCAATTCTTCTTGAAGTCTAACCAGTGTCGGGTCACTAAAAGTGTGCTGACTGCTAGATTACATATTTTCACTTAGAACAGGTTCCTCTAGAACATCTTGTGTTGGAACAGCCATTTGTTTCTCCGCATCCTCATAATTAGGCTCAGGTATAGTTTCTTCTATAACTTGGGGGTTCCTATTAGCGGTCACCTTTCTCTTTTTCAAACTTCTTTTGATAGCAATGCTTCTTCTCTTAGGGGCCTACTTAGGCATCTGTTTCGTTCTCAGAACCCTAATGGTTTGCCTGAGTTGTTCAACTAGTTTATGAAGCTTTATTCGTTCCCTGTGAAGCTTCTCAATCTCAGTTGTTTTCCTCCTCTTTCTTAATGGAACAGCCACTCCTTTATCTGAACCTGTTTGCTCAACAGAGTTTTGGCCTATATCAGCCGTGCCTTCAGTAAAATTCTTTTCTTGATCTTCTCCTTGGGGTTCTTCTTCCACATTCATACGCCCTTAGCCAAATTCTTTGGGAATCATATTCTCAGTTAAATCTGTAGTCTCTTGGGGGCTTCCATCTTTGGTGTTCTTTTTCTCCTGTTCACGCCTCTCAGTAGAAGCAACCCTACCTTCGCTAGGGTTTTTTGTTTCATTCAACATTTTTCTAGCTGTTCCTTTATCGATAGCAAAGTACTCTGGTAGTTGATTAATATCAATATTGAGGTCCAAAGGGCTATGAGGCCGTGCATAATCATTCATATTGGCCAAAATCTGGGCTAATTGGTATTCCTGTAAAGGGCTTACGATAGCATTTTCGGGAGGGTATGTTCCTTCCTTATCGCTGCTATGATTGTCTTAATCCTCCTCATAGGTATGATAACTTCCTTCCTCCTCATCTAAATACCGAATTTCTCCTTCAACTTCTTCTTCCTCAGTATTTCCTTCGATTTCTTCTTCCTCATTATTTCCTTCCTCTGCACTGGATTGTTTTTCACTACCGGTGTGGCGACTTATTTCTTCTTCATCCGAGTAGCGAATTTCTCCTTCCAATTCCTCTTCCTCCTCAGTATGAGGGCTTACTCCCTCTAATTGTGGAGGCTATTCATCCTCTGAGCTGTGCAATTCCAGGGGTTGGCTGCTGCTGCCCAGAAGTCCTTCCACCATCCTCCTACTTCATTTTGATCGGAGGGTCTGTCTATGAGTAGAAGGCTCAGCTATTGTGTCGGCCATCCTCTTCCATTTTGGAACAGGTAGAGCTAACCCTCCATCAATAGAAAATATTAACTCTTCCCAGCTGGTCTGTTGCTGGGCAAGCTACGACTCACTATTAATCGAATTAGACAATGGTGGCTGACCACCATATCTGCATGTTGAGCTTTTCTTATACCACGAGTAGTATCATGCAACAAAGAATTTAAAAATGCAGGCAAATTAATGGTGCATTTCTGTTTTAATATAGCCAGTAGCTTAAGGTGGCGAGGTCTTACCACATCCTTTCTTCCATCGCACGTTATGTAAGCCTGCACAATCTTGGCCAACTCTGTCCATGGTTCTCTTAATGATGCTGGATGAACTCCTTTACCTTTGATAACTAACGTCTGTCCGTCATCTTGAAAAATCTTCATAGCTTCTCGAATCCTAATCTTCTTCTGACTCCAAATAGTCCCTTGCGCGAGGATGCCAGACACCTCTGTGATTATCTCGTCGGATATAGCTATCTGTCTTCCTCTGACCATGGAGGATCCTTCCTACAGGTTCAACAAAAATTCGGTGGCCATTGCTTCATGGGGTTGCTACATCCTCATGAAATATGTAATCCACCCCAGTATTTCTAAAATTGCTCGTGCAGCATCAGAGACGATCAGCACCTATGGTTCACTGGGAATTGGCCGTCCTCCCATTTCTGTGCTCTGTTAATTTTTCTCAACACACAGTAATCACAATGGAACAACACAACACGGTTCATTGAAAATTTGTTATTTCTTAAAATGCAGGGATTTGGTTCAAATACAGGTAAAGAAATCTTGGAGTTTGATCTGCATGCAGACATCCACGCCCCCAAATGAATGATAGGTCATCCTCGACCGTCAATTGAGAGAGGAAAGTGTGGGATAGCAGCAGTAAAAAGTAGGCGTAATTATGATACATTCAATCAAATTATACCAATTACTGAAATCAATGTATGTGATGAATCGGTAATGAAAAGAAAATCGTTTTGTAATGATTCAAATATGAGGAGAAGGGACAGCATAAGATAAACATAATTACAATTGCATTATTTACCATTTCTAACTAATACGATCGATTTGTAATGATTTTCATATATAATAGGTTTGGAAGTAAAGGTAAAGATTTCATATTTTCATTTGATATTTAAATAGAGCTATAGGAAAAGAGTTAAATATAACTATTGATGTGTATAAATGTGACTCCAATACCATCAGCAGAGCTCTGTTTCCCACAGGTGTCCATAACCTTGACAGAGTTGCTTTCTTACCCATGGAACCATTGTCCTTTATTTATACTGAGGAAGTACTTTTTGCTGAATATCATGACGGAGGCCATTGTGCTGGCTTGGTGACCAGATAAACCACAATGCCATTCACCGAGAAGAAGTGAAAGGTGGGCAGGTCAGCTCGTGATGAGACCTCCTATTCCAAGTACTTATTGATTTTTTCAATTGTCTATTGGACCATTTCCTTGGTTTGGTGGCCATGATGGGAATGCCACTTCACTGCCTTCCCTATGATCACGGTAGGCTGGCTCTTGATGAGACCCCCTATCCTCCATCTGCAAAATAATAAGATTATTAATAAAATATGTAAATATTTTTTATTTTTCATATAACACTTTTCCTCCGTTATTCATAAGGGATGGCTCAACACTCTTTAAGAGTAGGGATGGTGGAAGAAGTCTGAACATCTCAATAGAAAAAAATATGCCCTTATTCCTTTTCCATAGTTAAAAATCAAAGAAAGTTATAGCATGTGGGAAGGAACTAATCATGATAAATATAATCGATCAGATTAATTCGATGGTAATAAAATAACAAATTTATGTTATTGATCATGCCCCTTTTTCCTTTTTTCTTATCATTACTAAACAATTTCTTTAAAAATGATGATTTATTTTGATTTGCTGATTACAGTAAGCTTTAATTTGTATGATTGTATATAAATGATATATTTGCCTTTAGAAAAGTGATCAAAAATTCAAAATTCTAGCTTAAAACAAAAAAACAATCCACTCAAAAAAGTGTTGTTCCTTTAAAAACAACAGCAAAGACAATCTGTGGAACTGTTGTTCCTTTCGAAAGGAACAGCAAAAACTACTCTGCCGAAGTGTTGTTCCTTTGGAAAGGAACAACAAATGCACTCTGCGGAACTGTTGTTCTTTTCAAAAGGAACAACAGAAGTGTTGTTCCTTTGGAAAGGAACAACAAAACAAACAAAATAAACAAAATTTTTTCTCTTTTTTCTTTTTTAAAGAAACTGAATTTCATCAAACAAACGATGAAGAAATAAAGAAGTGATATTAACATAAGTTAAAAAAAAAAACGAATTTCATAAAATGACAATCAAAAAGCGAAAATTCTTTATGTACAGAATTAAAAAAAGAAATGATTTATCAAACTGGTGCCGAGGAGGAGTTCTCCCCTTCAACGAGAATTTCCATGGTAGAATCTTCCCGTAATTGTTGGTAAAAGGATTCCCAAGTAAGCGGTTTATGATACAATCGTACTTGATGACCATTTACCTTAAAGGAATGTCCAGATCCATCAGTGGTAGGTAATGTAATAGTGCCATTATCATGCACTTTTTGTATTTCATAGGGTCCAAGCCATCGTGTCTAGAGTTTTCCTAGGAAATCATGAAACCTGGAATCATATAGGAGTGCCCCGTCTCCTTCGTGGAAGATCTTTTCTTTGATATGGGCATTGTTAGCCACCCATAATATTTTGTTATACCAAAAGGTGGCTAAAAACTTTTGGGAGCCTCCAAGGAACAAATTTCATCACTAAAAATTGTTGGCTCTTGAAGTCTCTATAAGGCCTCCTGCCTTCTTTCCCTCTGTCCAAAATCCTTCATTACTTTTTCACATCTCAAAAGCTTCTGAAATCCCATAAAAATCCATAGTCATATACTACTGCAAAGGACCCCTTTTTCCCCTTTTTCCCCCTTAAGCTAACCTTCTTTTCTTTTCCTCCATCTCCCATGAAAGCCTCTAAATTTCATGATTCTCCCTTTTCCCCTCATTAAAACCCATTTCATAAGGTCTAACACCCCCTCTTGACCTTATCGGAGGCCTTCATTTCCTTGAAAAACCATTGAAAACCCTAGAAAATGCATATTTTCTATCCCTCAGTCCTTAGCCCCCTCGGGCTAAGGATCTAAACCCATTTTCCTCCATGCGCCCGAGCGCCAGAACCCGTGGCTAAACCTATCGGGCGCTTTTTCATTTTTCTCTGCCCAAAACATAATAAACCTTTGAAAATCGGGTTTTAATTAAATTTCAAAGTTTTCCGCCCGTGAAAATTATGAAATAATCTTAACCGTTGATCTGCTCCACAAATCGGACGACGCGGCACACGACTTATCGTGTGGACCCCCCAGCCATACGTCACTTCTCAAATCCGCCTGGTTTTTTCGCACCACCTTTGTGCGAAAGGTGGTTTTAACCCAACAGCGAGCGATTCCATATGCTGGCTACTGCGTGTCCTCCGCCCTGTTTCAAAACCGCTGCATAAATTTAGTCCCCCGCGCGTTATCCGGCGGGCCATGACCGCCCAGCGGAATCAACGATAGTCGTCCGATCAGGCCCCGCACATCTAACGATGATCAACTATCCAAGCTGCCCGACCTTTAACCAAAGCGCCCGCTCGACAACCAAGCCATCGCGTGGTGGGAAATCAATCTCCCCCGTCGATCTCTGCAGATCGACGGTCCCCATTCAATTTCCCGATTCCATTCCCTAGTCAACTATTCTTCGTCGCTGACCTTCCTAGTCGCTCCCGACCGTCGATTATAGCGTGATCGACGGCTCATATTTCCCCGCTCCTTCACACGCCCTCTGATGCAGATCTACCCATATAAACGCAGGATTTCCTCATTTTGTTTGTTTTGTGCAGGTTTAAGTTTTTTAATGATTGAATGAATAATTTTTCGCAGGGCAAGGATGACGATCCTCTTCCTTTCAAATACATCAAAGAAATCGACCACCGGGTGCAAAACTATGTTGTCAACAAGATTTCATGAGACTTTGTTGCTGTGCGCCCCTGTAAAAGCTTGGGAAGTATGAAGAAATCGCAGAGAAAGAGTATCAGATTGAAGAAAGACGGAGATGGACCAGGGTAGAGAGCTAATGATCAAATGAGTGGGGATTACGGTTAAGACAGTTATAAAAGGCCTAATCCCCGATTCAGAACATAGTTTAAAGGAGAAAACCTAAAAGTGTTTGTCAGACGAAAGCCCCCACCGCCATATCTGAGGCAAATTGATTCCTCAACCACCACAGCGCCACCTGTTGCCTCAAAACACTCAATTAGGAGGCAAAATTTATTGAACAGGATCAGATATTTTTCCCCAACGCAACCGAAGAGTTACTTCTGCCAGAAATTTAATGAAGGAATGTCTGCAAAGTAACCCTAAGATCACACAGAGCCTCAAAGGTCAACAAAAGCTCCTTCCGAGCTTCATTCATAAGTGTAAAACAATTAATACATTGAAACAATTGTACATTTTCTTCCTTGAGCCTCCCAAGGGCCAAGAAAACATTAACTCTGTATTAATTGTATTTTGAGATCTTTAATCAGATCTCACCTCCTCATCCTTCTATAAATACTTCAGTAGAATATGAGTGAGGGGTTGGTTGGTTGTCAATGTAATTGCTAAAGCATTCTATGTAACTGAGCTGAAGGTTTCTGTTTGAAAATAGTGATTCACTGGCTCTTGGAGCTCTGCTTGTAACAGATAAGTTAGGTTGTGAAAAGAGATGGATTAAAACACTGGACTTGAAGATTGTAACTGGTTTGGAGCATCAATACAAGCTGATTTATGGGATCCTAGTCTATGCTGACAGTGATGTTATTCTTATTGTAACTTGTGATTTTGTTTTTGTTTTCATTTTGTTTCATTTTCCACTATAAAGAACAGTTTAAATAGGGTTAGGACCTGCTGTGTACCAGTAACCTTCTCTGGTTGAGAAATATTTATTTTAATGTTTTCTTCCCTCTGTGTTATTTGGAAATGATTTAATTTAGTTTATGCATAAGAATGTTGGCGTTCCCTCGTCTTATTGTTTTAGCTTAATATTATTTTTGAATGTTACTTTCAGTATATGTTGGGTGAAGATAAACTGAAGGAAGATATGGTTAGCCCTGGTCCCAGACTTGTCTGCATAACTAACTGATTGTTTCCCTTAGAATGTGCTAAAAGCTGACTAGTTTCAAAGTACTTATCAGATCTTAGGCCATTCTGTGTTATATTTGCGATTATCTTGGGTGTAACCAAGTAAAGGAGAGCTAGGAGAGGATTTGCGGTGAGCCCGGCCCGCTAGTTTCTACTCCAAAGGTTGCCTTCGAGTTTCCTTTTGTTTTTTATGTGTTTTCTATTAGAAGTGTATCAAAGGCTGGCTAGTTTCAAAGTACTTACCAGATCCTAGTTTTCTTTCATGTCTTTCTTAAGTGCCTGGTCAAAGGCTGGCTAGTTTCAATGTACTTACCAGATCCTGGGCTGCTCTTTGTTCTTCATTTGTTTTTTCCCCTTCTTATTGTATCAATCCATTCCATAAATCAAACCTTAAAGAGATCCTTAGGCATAGATGACTTGCCCCATAGACCACTCTTGAACCTGATTTGCTTCAATTAAATGCTCTTATGACTCCATAGCCCAATGGATTGAAAACTGCCACCATATTTCATCTTGATCGAAGCTTACTCTTTTGCTTGCAACTTCTCACCTTTGAGCCTATTTGCATATAGATCTTTCCGCCTCTAGCAGCAATCATGTTCAGTCATCCAAACACAAAACCAAACCCTTCGACCTCATAACTAGCCTAATATCATTACCCCAAACTTCAAAGACAACTCCATCTTTGTACATATTGGAGAGATCCCTCTCCGGATTCAGGAGGGCTAGATCCTAGAATCCCAAAGTTGGTTGAAACGATGTTAACTCTGTGATCGGACTTTTGCCAATCTTGCTTATTACAGAGACCTAACATTTCTGGCAACTCCACTGGGGAACTGAGTTGAGTTTTCACCTTTTCCCCTTTGATTTTCATACAAACCTTGAGAGTAAAAAGCAGCCTTTTCAAGCACTACCAAGAAATGGTAATCACGATGAAACTTGTTTGAATCAGTGACAAGCTAGGTGAACCCTAGGATTCTTATAAGCTTTTATCTAACCTTGAAAAATCAGTTGGCTTAGCCATAAGAGTAGACTGTCTTTGTCTCATAACCGTAGCTAAGTTTTGAAGCAAAGTTAGGACATTCTTGCAAACCACAAATAAAAACAATTCAGAAAATACCAAAAAGAATTTCAGATTGGTAGTAAAACACTTGCTTTTACATTTCACTTACCATTGGATGTGTTTTACTTTATACTCTTAGACAGAGTCTGGAAAGGGCCAGGTAGCCTCCGGATCTCATCCTCTTTTAGAGGTGACATATCTGGTAAATGCCCTCCCAGTCAATCTCTGGTTAGAGTTTGTTGTGTTTTGGGATATCCTTGAAAAGGGATGTTTCACAAGCATTGTGGTGGACAGTGCATCTCTTTGAAAACACTATAAACTTTCCACCTGGCGACTCCATAATCCTGAAAAGACCTTAAGACTCCACTGGGAAGAACCCTCATCATCATAATATCTTTCAAATTCAGTTAGAGGGTTGTAGGATTAAAATTGTGAAAACATATCAGTTGACCTTTCAAAGACTGTCATACCTGGTTGAGTTTTTCTTGTTTATTTGGGTCTAAAAACATAGCATAGTGGCTCCTAGAAATATTCACACTAGAGCCCATCCTGACCCTGATCCACCTGAGATAGTTGATAACCCAGAAAGAATCCTTAGGAAGTCTCCTAAGATAGAATCTTCAACTATTTTCAGATCATCCCTAAGAGCTAATTTAGTCCCTGAAAATCTTTCAGCTCCGCAACAATCACAAGCTGACCTATTAAATCCATTTAGAACTAGGTCCCTTGATGATTTAGATCAGTTAGATTCTGAGTCTTCACATTCATCTCCGGAAACAAGTGAACACCTTGGGAATAGAGAATCAACACCTCCTGAATTACATTTTCTTTATAATCTAGGTGTCCCTCACCCAAGGTCAGCTCAGAAATCTACTGTAGTCCCATCCACTTCTTTTCATCCTTCATCCCTCGCTCAAACCACTTCACTTCATCCCACACCCCCTCTTGTCAATCCACCTCCACCACATATCATAGCAGCATGGTATGCTCCCTTAGTCCTTCCTGTACCATTAATCAATCTTCCACAGGACTATCAGTCCAAAATTCTGTTATATGATGCTAGCAATGCTACAACAGCATCACAACATGTGGACAAGATGAATGACTACTTTGATAGAAATGAAATTGATGATGAGTCTGTCAAGCTCAGATTGTTTGCTCAAAGTCTAGGGGGAGAAGTAAGGAAATGGTTTAAAGCCCTAGCCCCCCACAGTATCAAAAATCTCCAGGGATTCCATCAAACATTCTTAAACAAATGGGAAGTGAGGAAAAATCCTCTCCATGTTCTTGATGACTATAACAATCTCCATAGGAACCCAGGGGAAAGTGTACAGGCTTATTGTACCAGATTTAACAGTGTGTATAATGCACTTTCCCCAGAATTAAAACCTCCACAAGGTTAAGATTTAAACAAGTTTTCTGAAGGGTTTGATGCTGATATGACCTATTCATTAAGAGAAAGAGATTTTGCAACCCTTGAAGATATGCAAAGAGGTGCTCTTTCTGTGGAAGTAAACTTGATGGAGAAGAGATCAAGGATGAAAGTTGAAAAGAGAGTATCTTTTAGAGAGGAATCCACACCTACTACCTCAAGCTCAAAGATGGAAAGAATGATGGAAGAAATGATGAAGAAAATGAGCATTCTTGAGAGAGCACAAGCAAGTCAAAATCAAACTGCTCCTCAAAACAGAAACCAAAACTAGAATCAGAATATGAGAAGAAACCAACCTCTAAACAGACCAAGGGAAGATGATCAGCAGATCACTCCTCCCTTTCATCAAAACTATGTAAGTGAGGTTGAGGAAACAGATCAAATAACAGAGCAAGATTATATCAACCTATTTGGGGTAGATGATGATGACTTTGAGGTTCATCATCATAGAAAACAAGGTCTTTATACACCTCATGATGAAAAAGGAGATGATGATGAGAATCATTATCAAGATATGGAAAATGCCATCAACGAACCTCAAAGAGAGTATGACCTCAGAAGTAAAACTAGTCAACAAACCCCCAACAACAAGACCTCTGACAAATCTTCTCAAAGAAGTACTGCAGCTAAGCCTAAAACGGTTAAACAAAGGGATAAAACAGTGGCTATTGATTCTGGTAAAGATAAAGAGAAATACACTCAAAATCTTGAAGAACAGAGTGAAAACATAAGCAGTGCTAAGACTTCAGCTAGTACTAATATTTCAACCGATGTGTCAAATGTAGATAAAATAAATCAGCAAGCTGTTGTTGCTGATAAAGTGGCAGTAAACAAGGTTGAAACCAGCACCTTAAAGAATCAAATTCCTTTCAGCCTGAAACAGGAAATCTCAAAAATCAAAATTATTGTTCCCTTGACTGAGTTAGTTGCCCATCATGTATATAAAACCCAAATTTTAAAGGCTTTAAACATAGAGGAAAACGAGGATACTCTCAATCTTAATGATGACCAACCAGAGCTGATTTTTGGTCCAAAGATTGAAGGTAAATTCCAAGAGGGGCCTGTCCCTCCCTTTTATGTAAGTTTGAACATTCATAACAAAATTCTACACAATGCTATGCATGACTCAGGCGCTTCCCATAATTTAATGCCAAAAGCTGTAATGGAAAGCCTGGGTCTTGAAATTACCAGACCTTATAAAGATCTTTACTCTTTTGACTCAAGCAGAGTCAAGTGTTTAGGATTGATCAAAGACCTTTGTGTTAACTTAGCCCAGATTCTAGCCAAATGCTTAGTTATGGATGTTGTTTTGGCTGATGTACCCCCAAAGTATGGAATGCTTTTATCAAGATTTTGGGGGGCTAAGTAACAGGGGACTATGCAGATGGACATGACCTATGCGACTATCCCTGTTTTCAATCAGACTAGAAGACTTTACAGGGAGTCTCATATGCAATACACAGTTACAAGTCAAGACAGACCTAAAAACTCCCCTCTGTATTCCATGAGTACAGGCCTCGATTCTTTCATCATGCTTAATGATGAAACCCTCACAAAACAAATTACTTTAACATGATCAATGGATGAAACGAAGGAAGAGGAATACAGCAATGAAGTGTCGAAGGAGTTTTCTGTACTCGAAAACCTTAGCAAACCAAGCACAGGTCTTGAACTACAAATCATCAATCCATTAAACTTAAATCTTGACAGTCAAGAGAGCAATCCTCAACCCAATGAAAAACTTGTGGATTCAAATCATACAGAGGACATTCACCAAACTGATAAAACTAAAAATGATCCTCTCTGGACTATGTATTTTGATGGGTCATGCTCTAAAACAAATGTTGGTGCAGGTATCTAGATTACTAACACTGAAAGCAAGCACACAGAATGTATTTCTTGCAAATTAAACTTTCAGTGTTCCAACAACATAGCGGAGTATGAATCCCTGCTATTAGGCTTAAACCTGTTAAAAAAACTGGGAGCCAGAAGAATTAATGTATATGGGGATTCTGAGTTAATAATTAGGCAAGTCAATGGGGAGTATAATGCAAATCATCCCAGACTTAGGGCCTATCGGAATGATGTCATGGATCTTTTGAAAACATTTGAGGACTCCACACTGAGTTTTGTCCCGAGGAAAAGAAATCTCATAGCCCACAATTTAGCCTTTGCAGCTAGGACATGTTTAACGCCATATCAAATCGATGATTGTTCACCTCAAATAAAATTTAGACCAGCTGTACCTGATAATAAAAAATACTGGCAGGTGTTTGATGGAGATAAACAAATAGAAGACTTCATGCAATTCATAAATGAGTTTGAAATGTGTAGTTCAGATTCAGACTATGATACAGACTACAGTGAAGAAAATTTTCTTGGTGAGGAAGAGCCTTCTCCTGAACTTGTCAACATCAACCTTCGGACTAGCAAACTTAGAAACGAAACAGAATTTAGTGCAGAATTAGAAACAGAAGAATTAGAAACTCTGCATTCTAAAGATGAAGGTTTGCCCAGTGGTCTTGCACCCTTGGAGGAGTTGTTCGATTTTGATGATATGGCCCAAAAACCAAAACTAGAACCTGTGGAGACTGAGGTGGAGGAATGCAACATAGGCAGTGAGGAAAAACCGAAGATGGTTAAATTTTCTAAAACCTTACCAGCTCGCATTAACATAAAATATATAGAGCTACTAAAGGAATTTTCTGATGTTTTTGCATGGAGTTACGAAGATCTTAAGTCCTATGACACTGAAATAATACAGCACAAAATCCCTCTTAAAGAAAACTAAAAACCATTCAAACAGAAACTGCGTAGAATAAACCCTGTGCAGCTGCCTTTGGTTAAGAAGGAAATCATGAAGATGTTTGATGTTGGTATTATTGTCCCTATTAGATATTCTGAATGGGTATCTAATCTGGTGTCTGTCAGGAAGAAGACTGGAGAAATCAGGCTTTGTATAGACTTTAGGGACTTAAACAAAGCTTCATTGAAAGACAACTACCCTTTACCAAAAATGGATCATATTTTACAAAGGGTGGTAGGGTCTAGAAGGATTTCTTTGCTTGATGGCTTTTTAGGGTATAACCAAATCTTAGTTCACCCTGCTGATCAATTAAAGACAGCCTTCACTACACCTTGGGGCACTTTCATGTATGTGAAAATGCCTTTTGGTCTAATGAATGCTGGAGCGACCTTTCAAAGAGCCATGGACATAGCATTCTCGGAAGAACTGGGCTTCTTCATCATTATCTATCTTGATGATGTCGCTGTGTTTTCAAAAACTGATGAAGAACACTTAGAACATTTGAGAAAGGTTTTCGAGAAGTGCAGACAATTTGGGATATCTTTGAACCCTAAGAAGACGCTATTTGGTCTCCAAGAAGGTAAGCTTCTTGGGCACATTATTTTAGAGGAGGGTATAAAGATAGATCTAAAGAGGATTGAGGCCATATTGCAAATCTCTCATCCTCGAAACATCAAAGAGTTGCAGTCTTTCAATAGAAAGATCAACTTTTTGAGAAGTTTCATCCGCTGAGCTCCTTAGGAATATCACAAATATGCTGAAGAAGGAGCAAGGGGTGAAATGCACCTTGGAAGCAAAGACATCCTTTGAACTGGTAAAACAAGCATTAACCAAAACACCGGTTCTCATAAGCCCTGATTTTTCAAAAGATTTTTATAACTTCTCGTTTGCATCAGAACATACCATAGCTGTTGTCCTTTTACAGAAAAACCCACAAGGACAAGAGCAACCTATTGCATTATTTAGTAAGGCATTGAGGGATGCCCCTTTGAAGTATAACATTATGGAAAAACAAGCTTTTGCTTTCGTCAAAGCATTGAAAGACTTCAGAGTACACATCCTTCACTCACACATTATTGCCTTTGTCCCAAACTCAGTTGTTAAAGACATTCTAACACAGGACCCAGATGGTAAGAGAGGTAAGTGGATTGTTGTTATCCTTGAATATGATTTAGAGATAAAACCCACTAAACTCATCAAAGGCCAAGGTCTAGCTAAATTAATGGCTAAATCAAATTGTGAAGTTCTTGATATTAATATGATTAGTGCTTTGGATAGCCAAGAAGAATTCTCGACTCCCGTTGTTGAAGACCATTTTATGAATTCTCCTTGGTATGCCGATATTGTCTATGTTTTGCTTAATTTAAATGCACCTCCTGGTTTATAAAAAAAAAAGGCAAGGTTCTTAAAATTGAAGGCTGTAAACTATTGCATTATTGATAAATGTCTTTATTGGAAAAATGCAAGTGGTATATTGCTTAAATGTTTGCCTGAGTTTAATGCAGAAATGGTTAAGCAGGAATTCCATGAAGGAGAGTGTGGAGGTCATTTATACTGGAAGGCAACAGCCAACAAAATTCTGAGGGCTGGTTTCTATTGGCCTACTCTTTTTCCTGATGTACACAAGATGACCACTACTTTCCATAAATGCCAACTATTCGAAGGCAAAAGAAAACTGCTACCCCTTCCTCTACATCCAATCACTGTTGAAGCTCCTTTTCAACAGTGGGGACTCGACTTCATAGGAGAAATCCATCCACCATCTTCTGCTCAGCATAGGTGGATTCTTACGGCCACAGACTATTTCACTAAGTGGATAGAAGCCATCCCATGTAGGCAGGCCAATGATTCAGTTATCATAAAATTTATGGAGACTAACATTCTCTCCAGATTTGGATGTCCTACCAAGATCATCACAGACAATGCAGCAGCATTTGGATCAAAGAAAATGGTTGACTTCTGTCATAAATATCAGATATCACTGGGGCATTCCATAGCCTATTACCCTCAGGGTAATGGACTTGCTGAATCTTCCAACAAAATCTTAGTGAACATACTCAAGAAACTGTTGGAGGACAATAAATAGTCTTGGCACACAAAGTTGATCCATGCACTTTGGGCTGACAGATTGACTTTGAAAAAATCTATTGGTATGTCACCTTTCCAGCTTGTGTATGATACTGATGCAATTTTTCCAAAAAACCTAGGTGTACCAGTGATGAAGTTCATTCAAGAGTTGCAAACTGAAGAAAATGACATGATCAAAAGAATAAATCAGACCATTCATCTTCAGCAAACCAGGGAGGAAGTGTACAACAAAGCATTACAGAAACAGGAAAGCATCAAAAAGCTTTTTGACAGAAGAACAAAGGCCAGCAATTTCAAGATTGGGGACAAAGTTTTAAAGTGGAACTCAAGAAGGGAAGAAAAGGGCAAGCATGGAAAATTTGACAATCTATGGCTTGGCCCTTATTCTATTCATTCAGTTGCTAGTAATAATGCATTTTTATTATGGGAGCTGGATGGAACAGAATTGTTTGGGGGTCCTATCAATGGCAGGATGCTCAAGCATTACTTCTCTTGATTCATGATATGTTTTAAAGCCTTCCTTTTTATTTTTCCATTGTAAATATTTCATCCACCATTGCATTCAAAGCTATGAAAAATCAAAAAATACAAAAACAAAGAAAAAATGAAAAGAGGGCAGGAATGAAAACAAGAAAGGCACATCCCCATGCCAAAAAGAAAAATAAATCTGAAAGTGTGCAAGCTGAAATGCCACTCCTCAAAAACACACTTCTAGTTAGTCAAACTGTCTAATCTTGACTAGCTAGCTTAAAAAAAAATTTGTTGATAGCGTAGTGAATTCGATTTTCCAAACTATTCAATCTTGGCTTATCAGTAGATAGATTAGGATAGAAATTGAAGGTTCAAACAAACTCAGAATCTGAACCAGAAGAAAGCAAAGACAGCTCAAAATAAAAGTCAAAACAGAGCTGTCAAGAAAAGAGAAGGCCATGATGAGAGATTTTCAGATCTTAAGCCTTCCATTTTGTTTTTATTTTTCTGCAAATAATAATCTATGTGCAGCTTGTCTTTATGCCATAGATCACAGCAAGTCAAACAGCTAAATCTTGACTTGGCTGTTTTCCGTTTTAGAAATTAGAGAATGAAAGTCTGTCAGACAGTTTAATCCCAACAGACAGTAGATTAGGTAGAGAAGGATCTGAGCTAAACTATATAATCTGAGTTCAGGGAGAGATAAGAAGTAGAATTAGATTAGTTTTTATGCTTTTAAAAGAATAAAATGTTATGAAAAGAGTTTTCCAATCCAAGTGCACTCTGGTGAAGAAAAAATGTTAGATCAGTAGGATTGGGTAGGTAGAAAGTTGTATTTGAAGTCCATTTATCTTTCATGACTGACCCTATTTTTCAGAAGCAGAGAAAAATCATCCAGCAAAAGAAAGCAATCCAAAGGATCAGGCACAAGTCAGCATCCCAGAAGAATCAAGTCTGAATTCTTGATGCCTTCAGGAAGGCACCATCCCCATGTGGAGCCACTGTTAGCCACCCATAATATTTTGTTATACCAAAAGGTGGCTAAAAACTTTTGGGAGCCTCCAAGGAACAAATTTCATCACTAAAAATTGTTGTCTCTTGAAGTCTCTATAAGGCCTCCTACCTTCTTTCCCTCTGTCCAGAATCCTTCATTACTTTTTCACATCTCAAAAGCTTCTGAAATCCCATAAAAATCCACAGTCATATACTACTGCAAAGGACCCCTTTTTCCCCCTTAAGCTAACCTTCTTTTATTTTCCTCCATCTCCCATGAAAGCCTCTAAATTTCATGATTCTCCCTTTTCCCCTCATTAAAACCCATTTCATAAGGTCTAACACCCCTTCTTGACCTTATCGGAGGCCTTCATTTCCTTGAAAAACCATTGAAAACTCTAGAAAATGCATATTTTCTATCCCTCAGTCCTTAGCCCCCTCGGGCTAAGGATCTAAACCCATTTTCCTCCATGCGCCCGAGCGCCAGAACCCATGGCTAAACCTATCGGGCACTTTTTAATTTTTCTCTGCCCAAAACATAATAAACCTTTGAAAATCAGGTTTTAATTAAATTTCAAATTTTTCCGCCCGTGAAAATTATGAAATAATCTTGACCGTCGATCTGCTCCACAGATCGGATGGCGCGGCACACAACTTATCATGTGGACCCCCCAACCATACGTCACTTCTCAAATCCGCCTGGTTTTTTCGCACCGCCTTCATGCGAAAGGTGGTTTTAACCCAATAGCGAGCGATTCCATACGCTGGCTGCCACATGTCTTCCGCCCTGTTTCAAAACCGTCGCATAAAGTTAGTCCCCCGCGCGTTATCCGTCGGGCCATGACCGCCCAGCGGAATCAACGATAGCCGTCCGATCAGGCCCCGCACATCTAACGATGATCACCTATCCAAGCTGCCTGACCTTTAACCAAAGCTCCCGCTCGATAACCAATCCATTGCATGGTGGGAAATCAATCTCCCCCGTCGATCTCTGCAGATTGACGGTCCCCATTCAATTTCCCGATTCCATTCCCTAGTCAACTATTCTCTGCCGCTGACCTTCCTAGTCACTCCTGACCGTCGATCATAGCGCGATCGACGGCTCAGATTGCCCCACTCCTCCGCACGCCCCCCGATGCATATCTACCCATATAAATGCATGATTTCCTCATTTTGTTTGTTTTGTGCAGGTTTAAGGTTTTTCTTGATTGAATGAAGAATTTTTCGCGGGGCAAGGACGACGATCCTCTGCCTTTCGAATACATCAGAGAAATCGACCATCGGGTGCAAAACTATGCTGTCAACAAGATTTCATGAGACTTTGTTGCTGTGCGCCCCTGTAAAAGCTTGGGAAGTATGAAGAAATCGCAGAGAAAGACTATCAGATTGAAGAAAGATGGAGATGGACCAGGGTAGAGAGCTAATGATCAAATGAGTGGGGATTACGGTTAAGACAGTTATCAAAGGCCTAATCCCTGATTCAGAACATAGTTTAAAGGAGAAAACCTAAAAGTGTTTATCAGACGAAAGCCCCCACCGCCATATCTGAGGCAAATTGATTCCTCAACCACCACAGCGCCACCTGTTGCCTCAAAACACTCAATTAGGAGGCAAAATTTATTGAACAGGATCAGATATTTTGCCCCAACACAGCCGAAGAGTTACTTCTGCCAGGAATTTAATGAAGGAATGTCTGCAAAGTAACCCTAAGATCGCACAGAGCCTCAAAGTTCAACAAAAGCTCCTTCCGAGCTTCATTCATAAGTGTAAAACAATTAATACAGTGAAACATCTGTACATTTTCTTCCTTGAGCCTCCCAAGGGCCAAGAAAACATTAACTCTGTATTAATTGTATTTTGAGATCTTTAATCAGATCTCACCTCCTCATCCTTCTATAAATACTTCAGTAGAATATGAGTGAGGGGTTGGTTGGTTGTCAATGTAATTGCTGAAGCATTCTATGTAACTGAGCTGAAGGTTTCTGTTTGTAAATAGTGATTCACTGGCTCTTGGAGCTCTGCTTGTAACAGATAAGTTAGGTTGTGAAAAGAGATGGATTAAAACACTGGACTTGAAGATTGTAACCAGTTTGGAGCATCAATACAAGTTGATTTATGGGATCCTGGTCTATGCTGACGGTGATGTTATTCTTATTGTAACTTGTGATTTTGTTTTTGTTTTCATTTTGTTTCATTTTCCACTCTAAAGAACAGTTTAAATAGGGTTAGGACCTGCTATGTACCAGTAACCTTCTCTGGCTGAGAAATATTTATTTTAATGTTTTCTTCTCTCTGTGTTATTTGGAAATGATTTAATTCAGTTTAGGCATAAGAATGTTGGCGTTCCCTCGTCTTATTGTTTTAGCTGAATAGTATTTCTGAATGTTACTTGCAGTATATGTTGTGTGAAGATAAACTGAAGGAAGATATGGTTAGCCCTGGTCCCAGACTTGTCTACATAACTAACTGATTGTTTCCCTTAGAATGTGCTAAAAGCTGACTAGTTTCAAAGTACTTATCAGATCTTAGGCCATTCTATGTTATCTTTGTGATTGTCTTGGGTGTAACCAAGTAAAGGAGAGCTAGGAGAGGATTTGTGGTGAGCCCAGCCCGCTAGTTTCTACTCCAAAGGTTGCCTTCGAGTTTCCCTTTGTTTTTTATGTGTTTTCTATTAGAAGTGTATCAAAGGCTGGCTAGTTTCAAAGTACTTACCAGATCCTAATTTTCTTTCATGTCTTTCTTAAGTGCCTAGTCAAAGGCTGGCTAGTTTCAAAGTACTTACCAGATCCTGGGCTACTCTTTGTTCTTCATTTGTTTTTTCTCCTTCTTATTGTATCACTCCATTCCATAAATCAAACCTTAAAGAGATCCTTAGGCATAGATGACTTGCCCCATAGACCACTCTTGAACTTGATTTTCTTCAATTGAATCCTCTTATGACTCCATAGCCCAATGGATTGAAAACTGCCACCATCTTTCATCTTGATCGAAGCTTACTCTTTTGCTTGCAACTTCTCACCTTTGAGCCTATTTGCATATAGATATTTCCGCCTCTATCAGCAATCATGTTCAGTCATCCAAACACAAAACCGAACCCTTGGACCTCATAACTAGCCTAATATCATTACCCCAAACTTCAAAGACAAATCCATCTTTGTACATATTGGAGAGATCCCTCTCCGGATTCAGGAGGGCTAGATCCTAGAATCCCAAAGGTGGTTGAAACGATGTTAACTCTGTGATCGGACTTTTGCCAATATTGCTTATTACAAAGACCTAACAGGCGTCATGCCATTTGGCTCTCTGTTGCTGAATTAATGTTGTGTGCTGAAGAGCAAAGAGTCCAATTTCATCTAACTCATTAATTTGCTGCAGTATTTTAGCCTGGGCTTCATTCAGATTTAGACCCACCTTTTGAGCTGTTCGTAATGTTTGAATTTCAAATTCTATAGGAAATATGGGTTCTTTTCCAAATACCAATTGGTATGGTGAATATCCTGTAGTAGGTCTCCATGTTGTTCGATATGCCCACAATGCTTAGGGCAATTTGTAGGCCCAATCTCGTCTATGTGAGGAAACAGTTTTTGTTAATATAGATTCGATTACTTTTTTCGTGCTCTCTACTTGGCCATTGGCTTGTGGGTGATATGGAGTTGTAATCTTGTGCTGAATGTGATCGTTTTTCAATGTTTCAGCTAATTTATTACCTACAAACTGTGGTCCTCCATTTGTGA
The DNA here is from genome assembly GCA_034641835.2 of Pinus albicaulis. Classification (NCBI taxonomy): domain Eukaryota; kingdom Viridiplantae; phylum Streptophyta; class Pinopsida; order Pinales; family Pinaceae; genus Pinus; species Pinus albicaulis. The sequence goes on along the minus strand of CM076578.1, from coordinate 355,693,894 downwards.
TTATGTCCCTTGGGAGGCCATAGCGCACAAAGATTTGGAAAAGAAACTGTATTACAAAGTCCTTTGTAGCTTTTGAAAGGGTCTCTGCTTCAACCCATTTGGTGACATACTCAGTTGCAACTAGGATATATGTTTTTTGGTTTGATGGAGGGCTAATAGGACCAACAAAGTCAAGGGCCCAACATTCAAACAGTTCAATCACTAGTTGAGGGTTCAAAGGAATTTCATCAGACTGCCCAGGGCGACTTGCCCTTTGGCAGCTATCACAGGCCTGAACGAATTTTGTGGCATCTTTAAAGATAGTAGGCCAATAATAACCTGTTCGTAAAACTTTATGGGCAGTTCTACGATCTGCAAAATGTCCACCACACTGTCCATCATGGCATGCTTTCAAGATGTCAAATACCTCATCCTCCCTAACGCATCTCCTTATTTGCATATCTACACCTGTATGAAATAAGTAGCCCCCAATCCAGGAGAAGCAGGTACTACGGTGTATTATTTGCTTACATTCATTAAGGGATAGATGTTTAGGTAATTTACCTATTGCCAAATAGTTTGCTATATCAGCATACCACGGTGTTCTGATAGTAACAGCGAAAAGATGTTCATCCGGAAAGTGGTCTTCAACTGCTTCTGTATCTGTTGGATTTGGCATTCTTGACAGAAAGTCAGCTACATGGTTCTCTTTCCCAGGTTGATCTTTGATTGTGATATCGAATTCCTGTAGTAAAATCAACCATCTTGTCACTCTTCTGTTTGTAACAGGTTTATTTGCTAAAAATTTAATGGTAGAGTGATCAGTATATAGTACTACAGGATACCCAGTTATATAATGTCTAAATTTGTTTATAGCATGAACTACAGCTAAAAATTATTTCTGTCACAGTATAATTTAATTTAGCAGGGGAGAGATTTTTGCTAATATAATAAATTGCATATGGCTTCTTGTCTTTCTCCTACCCAAGTATTGCTCCAATTGTTGTGTTTGAGGCATTGGATGAAATCTGGAATGGAAAATTCCAATTTGGGCCCCTCAGCACTGGGGCTGTTAAAACAAGCTTTTTCAGATCATTAAAGGCATTGTCACATTTATCTGTCCAAATAAAATCAACATTTCCAGTCAGTGCATATAAAGGTATAGCTATTCGAGAATAATGTTCTATAAATCTTCTATAGTAACCAGAAAATCCAAGAAAGCTACTTACCTTTGTTTGTGTAGTGGGTGTGGGAATTAACAAAATTATTTGAATTTTAGTTGGGTCTACTTGAATTCCAGCTGCTGAAATATAATTCCCTAAGATAACTCCTTTGGTCATCATCATAAGACACTTTTCGTGGCTTAAGAAAAGCCTAGTGACAATACATCTTTGCAATACCTTTTCTAGGTTTTCCAATGCAGGCTCAAAGTCATCTCCATAAGGTGTGAAATCATCCATATATACTTCGAGGCCTTCATTTATTAAGTCTGCAAAGATGCTGAGAATTTCCCTTTGGAATGTAGCAAGGGCATTGCATAGGCCAAAAGGTAGGACTCGGTAGACAAATTTCCCCCATGGACAAGGAAAAGTAGTTTTATCCTGGTCTTCAGGGGCAATCTGGATTTGATTGTACCCACTGAAGCCATCAAGGAAAGAAAATAATTTCTTCCCTGCTAATGTGTCTAATACCTGGTCAATGAAAGGAAGGGGAAAGTGGTCTTTCTGTGTTGCCTTATTAAGTTCACGATAATCTACACATATCCTCTACTTTCCGTTCTTTTTTGGTACCACCACTAATGGAGAGACCCACTTGCTATCAAATATTGGGTAGATGAAATTAACAACCAATAGTTTTTGTAATTCAGCTTTCACAATATCTTTAAGGTGAGGATTTAGTCTTCTTTGACGTTGGTGAATGGGTATTGCATATTTTTCAATATAGATGTGGTGAGTACACAATTGAGGATCAATTCCTTTCATATCGGGGTAATCCCATGCAAAGGCTGCTTTGTATTTTCGTAATAATTGGACCAATTTCTCTTCTTGTTCAACAGTGAGATTTTTGTTAATGTTTAGAGTTTTTCCCGGCTCAATTTATACAACCTTTCTATTGTACACAGAAGTAGTAGGTATTGCTTGATCAGGAACATCTTTGAAAGGATCTTCTTCTTCTTTATTATCGAATGATGTCTTGATCATGTGACATTGCAAATGAGATCTAGTTTGTGACATTACTGATAAAACTATTAATGATATCATCCTTTGTTTGATCTTTAAAATCAAGATCACTTTCTATAGTTAGAGGTGATCTCATATTTTCCATAAGATATGATGCAGGTGGTTTTCTTGTTTTGATTATTGATAGACTTGGCTGGGCTGGGGGATATAAGGCTAAATTCTTGACATAGTTTCCCCTTGTTATTGTCATGTTGCCTTGTCGGCATCCAATATAAGCATCGGCAGTTGCCAACCAAGGTCTACCTAAGATTAACGGGTGTCCATCTAGTCGGTTCTTTGGGTTGATAACCAGGAAGTCAGCAGGGTATTGCTAGGAATGTACGGATACCATTACATCTTGTAGTATACCTTCTAGTTTGACTACCGATCGGTCAGCCAATTCCAACAAGGTTGTTGTTGGTTCTAGTGATGTAATGCCAAGTTTTTGACAGGTGGTGGTTGTTAAAATAGTGATCGCTGCTCCCAAATCAACTAAGGCATTTGGAAATGATTTGCCATTGATTTGTACTGTCACTATAGGATTTCCTGGGTCTTCATATTTGATAGGTGTTTCCATTCCTGATAATAAGTCAGATAAGGTACCGACTATTTGGACAGTAGGATTGGTAATTTTTCTCCTCTTTGGCTTCTTTATGAATAATTCCTTAATAGTTTTTGCATATATAGGAATGTCTTGAATAGCTTGGAGGAGAGGGATTTTTATACATAAAATTTTTAATTCTCCCAGAAGATCAAAATTAGGTTGTTCTAATGGACGAGGTATGCTTAATCGTTTTGGGAATGGTGGAGAGGAAGTTGTTACTTGTTGTTGACTTCGTTGTTGATTTTGTTGTTGAACTTCCTTCTCATTTTGTACTGTTTGTTCTACAGGTAACAGATCTTCAATATGGACATCATTGTTTATCTCTGTTTCCACTATGCGCCCAAAACTTAATTGAAGATCATTGCACTCCCTCAGTTCAGTTTCTACTTCTGGGGGTTCCATTATTTGGACAGACTGAACTGGCCTATTGTTTGGGTTTGGGTTGGGTTGGGCTGGGAGTTGTGGTATTAAATTGGTCTGGGGGTTTGTATAAAGAGCTGGCAGTGTAGGTTGAGAGAGAGGAATTGATCCGGCTGGCTGATTTGTAGGTTTCTGCCAGTTTGACTGCTAGCCCTGACTCTGGGAAGTAGAGGGGGACCATTGTGTAGGCCAGAATGGTGGGTAGAAAGGAAAGTTAGGCCAATTATTTTGGTTTGTTTGATTTGGCCAAGATGTGGGAGGAAATGGCTGTTGTGGCCAATTGGGGAAAGGTGGTTGATTTTTCCACATCCCACTATATTGTTGAGCATTATACTGAGGAGGCTGAAAAGAAAATGGATCATTTGGCATACCTGATGGTTGCGGCTGCCATTGTCGGTGCTGATTAAGCAGACAACCACTTCTGATTCTTCTTCTTCCTCCTTATAAATTGCTTTTAAGCCAGGAAGCGAAGGACATCCCTCTGTAGGGTGATCTTTCGTGCAAATGGCACAGACTTTAATCATATCCAACGGACATTCCTTGTGGTTGTGTTTCTTTCTACATCTAGGACAGAATATTGCCAAGTTTTGCTCTTCTTCTGCCTGTTTCTATTTGGCTTGCATAATATCAAACTGCATTGTTAGAGTCCCAAGTATGTCTGTCTTAAAGTATTCTAGCAAATTTCCAATCTCTGCACGAGTCACACCTTCATTGGAGGTCTTATTTTCCCTTGTAATTATATCATGTTCTGCTGATTTCAACCTTGTATTGCCCCTCAAACTCCTGATACACAAATCAATGATGTTAGGATAAATTTCCTGATATATATCACATTTCCCCATAATATTCAATGTTTCAACCCATTGATCTTTCATTCCCCTAATTAATGTGGTTTTCAAAACATTAACAGGTAAGGGTAAAGATGCATAAGGGGATCTCTGTAGATTATATTGAAACCGTTCCACATACTCTTCCAAGGTTTCATTTGGTTTTGCTGTCATTTGGAATATTTCATCTTTTAGTTCCCGAGACCTCCAATAATCTTGATACTTTTTTAAAAATGCAGCCTTCATATGACCCCAATCAGTTATGACACCCCCACCTAATCCCATAAACCATCGCAAGGCTACCCATTTTAATGTAGAAGGGAATAGTTTTAGTTTTTGGGCGTTGGTGGTGTAATCATATCCTCTGCACAGCACATCAAATTCAAACAAAAACGCATCTAGGTCCTCTGATGTTAAGCCATGAAATGTGGGAATATGTTGAAGGGGAATAGCTTTCCTAGGTGCATTAACTGTAGTATCTACTATAGGATATTGCAGCATAGAGGTTTGTTGGGGTGCCTGTTGATTATGATTTTGGTTCTGAGCCATTTGATCGAAGATATGCCAATATCCCTCTGGGATTTCCAAGGAACTTCTAGGTTGACGAGCAGGGGCAGGAATGGCTTTGACAGCACTCCCTTTGTCTGGAATAATAAGTATTTCCTGTTGACCTACTGTTTGAGGTGATCCAGGACCTTGGTTCTGAATAAGTTGAACAACACTTCCCTTATCTGGGCTACTTATTGTTTGGGCAATTTTAATAGGATATTTTGACTCTCTAGTTTCTCCCATTTCCCCTTCCCCTTCTCGAAGATTGCTAGAGTTCCCTTCTTGAAGGAAACTTATGCAAGGATTCTCAATTTCTTGGGAATCTTGCTCAATTCCCTCTGTTTGACTGTGTATCTCAGCAAGGGCTTCAGATGGTGACTCTGTAGCCTGAAGGGAACTAGTAGGCTGCCGAGAAGTAGTTCTTTTAAATCCTACTGATGGCTGAGATTCAGTTCTTTTAAGGATTTCTTCAATAAAGGTTGTGTGCCCAAGGGTCACCGGTCCCTTAGTTTTTTCAGTTTTAGGAGGAATTTTGTTTCATTTAGTTGGTTTATTCATTCAAGGAAACAAACCTTCATTCCTACCTAGAGAAAGAAGCTTACCTACTTCTGTTGTGAAGCGGGCTGCGAGCAAGTATGTTTCTTGCCCAGTGTGCAGGTTCTTACCTTTCGTCTTTAATACCCAATTCTTCACAAGCAGAAGAAAATCAGTTGTGCATCACTCCTCTGAAATGGCATACACTCTCCCCAGCAACAGGGCCAAAATGTCGCGTCATAAAAAGGTATCTTTTGAACACCTAATTAGCTTACATTAATCATCAATCCTGGAGCGACTTTTTATTTCAAGAGTGTACTCTGTCTGAGGCTGCAATTATTTAAGAGCAATGCTATGAAGATGTAGTACAAGATAAAAAATGCAAAAGTAACAAATGCTTGTAAAGAAACCTAATTATAGTGACATGAATGGAAAGATCAAACTACATCAATCTTGCAAAACATCAATCAGGGATGCAGTAGCAGTAACTCTTTCCCTTAGAAATCGATGCAATATAACCAATCTGGGGACTCGGAAGAAATGACCTCTATCCTCTACAGTTGGTGATCTTTAAAGAAATCAAAACGAAATCAAATTCAATGAAAGCAACTTAAAAGAAACGAAATCTGGAAAGGAACAGCAGCATGTAACTATAACTCATATGTTTGCTAATCGAAGACTATAAATAAATAATGAACAGAAATGGAACAACAACATGAAATGAACAGCAATTACAATTCTAACATAATAAAGCAATAGATTTCCATGCTTCAATCCTGTCAACAGCCACTTACCACGCAACAATCAATTATAACAAATTATAAACTTAATGGAACAGCAACTTAAATCAGATACAGAACAGCAAAGCTTTATGATAATAACAAGATAACCAAACAACGAACGTGCTTCTTGTGAAGAATGAAATAGAAATGACTCTGTATTTGATCTAACAATGATAAACCAGTTTTGTAATTGAAACAAACATTAAACACACTTCACACGATAGTAAGCAAGGATTAAAAATACAAACAGCGAAGTGATTCCACCAGAGCCAGGCCCTTAGCGCCAGTGAAATATTGCTGGGGTAATTCAGAACTTTAGAAGATGGCTGAAACGTGTGTCTTATATTAAACCAACATGAAGTATTACAAAGAAGGTTCTCTCAAAACTGAGAGTTAATAAAACATTATATTATAGAGGAAATGTTTAAATGTAAAGCCTTTCGACTAACTCACTGACTTCAACAACACCGTCCCTTTGTCACTAAAGGACATTGCTTTATATATCAAATCTCGACGGACAAATCAAGGAATAATATGAGTTTGAACAGCGATCCCTCAGGATCGAAGGATCCTGAGGGATTTGCTTCTCTTCGTTTAGTCGTCATCATGTTTACTCTGACCGGGGCCGAGCTGTTCGCTGCATTTTCTGGGCTATTCGTTCAGATCTCCTTGCCTTTGGCTAGATATGGTTCAACATTGATGGAGCAGCAGTTAGATTATTTTCAACCCCGCCTTTGGTACAACTGTTCACCTCATCGAATTCCTATTTTTTCAATCAACAAGTACCCTTTAGTCATCTTTTTGTACTAAACATAAACCTTTCCAATTCTATTGTAATTCTTATGATAAATTACCTTTCTAAGGAAAAAATGAGTATATCTATGGTAAAATAATGAGTAAATACATAGTAATTTCATACCTCTTTCATTTCCCAACACTGGTCATGGGCGAAGGGTGATTTAATATGGACCGTCAAATCTCAGGAGGAGATCGACGGTTGAGATGACGCGATGAAGTTCTATGGTCGCACGATGAACAAATATGAATGGAATGCGAGATGAAATGAGGGTTGTTGATCTATATAGATCAACGGTCGGGATATGTAGATGGATCTTTGGGCATAGAAGTGGGGAAGTGGTTTTTCTAAAGAAACAACTTTTTTCGCACGGTAAAAGGCGGGTAAGATAGTTTTCACTTTTCGAACGCAATATAGGTCTCCGGCTGACACGTGGCATTTTGAAACTGCCTATATCATGTGATTTCAAACTACTAAAATTTGGATGAGGAAACAACGCGATATTGATGCTGACTGTTGGATCTGGGACCATGATATTCGATGGTGGGAGGAGGAGCGCAATCTGAGGAGATGCGCGGTCAGTTAAAGTGGGGGCCGATCAAAGGTGGTTTAATTGTGGGCCGTCCGATCTATGCGATGGACGGTCGAGATCTATAGAGGAGAAACAAAGGCAGAGGATGTGGTTAGTGGGCGGGAGAAATATGAGCCGTTGGATCAAGAGGGATGAACGGCTATGATTCAATCGAAGGGGGAGAAATGGAAGAGCCAAAACTTTGATGGTGTGATGGTGCGATTGCATTTGGACCGTTGGATCGGCGGCAAATCAATGGTCGTGATTGGATCGGACGGTGACCAATCGGGGAAGCGAGGTAGAGCAAGAAGAAATCTGGGCTGTAGGATCAGAATGGATGGACAACTCAGATTCAATTGGGGATCGTCCAATCAGGGCATCGGAGGGTGGCACATTTTAAAATCTCTGATTGGCGATGAGCGCGGTGCTCCGATGGCCATTGGATTTAAATGTGAATCGACGGTGGAGATGGCCATTGGAGGGTTTACAAAGGAGTGTGACGGGTGTGTTGTGAGCTTTGCGCAGGCTATCATATTTTTACAGATCGACGGCTGATATTGCTTCCGAGTCAAACAGACTAAAACACCATCGCATCGGGGATTTTCACTTTAACAAAGAAAACGCACTCTGAGACGTCTTCCTATTTCGATAAGCACCATATGCTTTAGCGCTTGGTCTTAGAACTTGGGTTCATGGAGGGGAAGTGATTAAGGGGTTGGCTGAAAGGGGCTAAGCCTGTTATATGTGAAAAATGGGTTTTTTGGCCTAAAAACAGAGTTTTTAAGGCTTAAAAGAGGTTTTCAGTAGGGGGGAGAAAGGGATTTTTAAGCCAAAAAAAGGGTGTTTTTCGGGTTTAAAGTAGTGATGGGATCATTTAGAGGACTTAGGAAGGGATTTTGGGAGTCAAAGGGGAAATTTGAGAAGGGGAAGAAAGGGGTTAAAATGGGGAAATTTGCAAGGATACAAGGGGAAAATGGAGGCTTTTCTGAGCATAATATTTTCATAGACAATGAGGCTTTTTTGGATGGAACTAGCAGTGAAGATCCTTTCAAAGGTAAAGGGCACACAGAGGCTTCAAGGATGAGAGATTTTCATAGGAAATGTATCTCTTGAAGGCTCAGAAGAATATTTAGCCACCTGTTTGCTTGACAAAAAATTCATAGGTGGCTAACAGAACGCGCAACGACCAAGGTGAACGCACAACACCATTATAAAAAAGACTTAAATTTCGTCCAAACGTGCAGAATCCAGGAAAAACACACCCTCTGACCCTGTTTTGCACAACTTCACTCTGAAACCCGAAATTTTCTTCTTTGTTGAGGTTTTCTTGAGGCTGTATGAAACAAATGAACTTTGATTTGAAGTGTTTGAGGGATTTTATACTTAAGTGGATTTGATTTATGTTTTCAAAACCCACTTTTCTTATGTTTCACTTTTCACTTTTCAAATCTTCACACTAATCCTCTTTGACTTCTGACTTTTTGTTTTGCAGGCTGATCAATTGATGGAGTTTTTCTTTTCTTACCTTCAGTTTGGCATGAATGCTTGGGTTGGTAGCTAGGGAGTGAAATATTACATATAAAAAAACATAAAATTACATAGGAAATAAAAATAAATTACATCTTTGAATTCATATCAAAATGACATTTTGATATGAAAATCATATAAAATAAAAATAACAACTTAAAAAATATAATATTTACATACTAATGATCTTTTGAAGATGGAAATAGAATGTCATTGATTCACTCTCATTTTTTTGCTGAATTTATTGGGATGGAATAATGCATTCTTGGACCTTGAAAGAAAAAACCCTAATGACCTAATGAGACTTTGAATAACCTGACTTCCATGGTTGACTTTAACTGAGACAAGACATGGTGAAAAGAGCTTTTCATAGGTGTTATTATGCTTAAGAAGACATGAAGGTGAGTCAGCAAAAGTGATTTTCTGAGGGAGAGTGAAGTTGTTGGACACCTAAACCTCAACGGGTAGGTGTGGAAGGCGAATGGACAAATGGAGTCCAAGAGACCACTTAGAATGGGAATCCAAGGGTCACACCAATGTAACATAAATGTACATCTATGATGAATAATAAAACAACCGACGCTTACCTTTTCCCTTGTGTGTTTACTTGCTTGTTTACCATGCGTGTGTTTAACATGGTATCAAAGCCTAGGTCAGGTACGGGCATTTTCAGATTCTGTCAGCTCCTTTCCAGAACTTGACCGCTATTTCTCTATTTGGCCTGTCGGCTATATCTACTCCACCTAGGTGCTCTTTTGATTCTTCAAAATAAAAACGCATTTCACAAAATCCTACTATTTTCTGTGAATATCCTATGTTCGTTGTCCCTTTGCATGGATTCTTGAAGAATTAGATTGGAGTTTCATAAAATTCTTGTTCTACAAAGGTTGAATGTTGTCTTTGGTTTGTGTCCGGATGGTGCCTTCATGATGGGATGGTCCTATGGTTATTACTATCTATGGAATCCCTGTTATCCTTGATGTTGCTTGCCTTTTAATTCTATCTTCGCTCGACTCTACAACGCTTCTGTTTGTGTTTGTGAATATTGCGAAAAAAAAAACTCAGACTCTTCCTTCCAAAGCTGTGACTAGAGCTGGAGTATGTTGTGCGGCCGTTGAATGTACTAGTTTATTGAATGGTCGATCATTGAATGGGGCAACTTATGGTTCATTCTGTGATTTAATTAATCTACATAATGTTTTGGTTATTTCACCCATGAAAGTTTATTGTTTCTAAAATTATCAATTTGTGTTTTAAAAACAAATAGAAGTGAATTATTGTTTGGGCTTCCACTTGAATAACGTCATTTCTTGCTTTCCATAAAAGTGTTTCTTTCTGTCAAATATAAACAGAGAGAATGCATGCAACTGGAAGGTTGTGAAGAATAGACACAATGAGGAGTAGGGACTTGATCGACTCCCTTGATTCGAAATATAGTTCTGATGGTAAATTTGTTCCACACTGAAGGGTTCTGAGATTTCTTGCAGTGGCAGCATCCCCGAACTATTCTATACAAATGAGAGTTTGAAGTTATGTGAAGATGATAAACTCTCCAATCGCAAATTTTGTTAGGCAGAAACGCAGAAGACAAAGGCGTTGATGAGAATAGTAAGAGGAGGAGAGTTATAACGCCTTCCAAAATAGTGACTAGATTGCACAAATTTTTCGTGGCCTCCTCATGTGTTCTTGATTTTCTGTAGATACCACTACTTTTGTTGCATTATCTCCATCAAGAACACCCTCCAAGTAATAGATTTTCTAGCATATCTTTTCTCCCTCTGTTTGGTTTGCCACCTCTCTTGGCATTCCCTGCAGACTACCACTCCCTCACAAGGGCTCCCATCACCACAACATCATGTTTTGACAGCATAACTATACCCACCATGGCTTGGTACCCTTGGCCTTCTCCATACACACTGCTCGGCCTCACGCCGTGGCTTGGGCCTCAATCGAACACGCAACACCATCCACCTCTGCTCCTGCCCATGGCTCACACTCCAGCCTCCCCGTCCCTTCGACTCTTCGGCTGTGAAACACATGATATATCAATGCCACTTCTTCCATTGTACTCCTCGTTGCATACATCCCCAATCTCACCATATTCGAAACTCTGGTGTTGGGTTTCGTGAGATCAATGTCGATGAAACGATCATGTACTTTGAAAATATTGAAATGCTATCACTAGAGCGTCATGCCTGAGCAGCGCTCGAGTTTCCAGTTTGTTTTAACACATATGAAGTATAGTTATTATGGTTTGATGTGTTCACCCTCCCTACGCACTTCTCCAACACAATCTCTCGGCACTCGATGCACTGTGGCATTGTGTTAATACACACCGGCTAACTCCTACCCGGTGCCTGCCCTACTGTGAAATCCATTGGAGCATAACCCTTGCTCTTCATTAAAACATACACGGTGGTTAGTGTAGGTGGTTTAGTATTTGACGAGGAAGAGCTGTTTCTTTTATTTTATTTTTTTACAATAGAAGTTTCATTAGGTTTAGCTAGATTAACCATGCGGCCTTCAAGGAGGAGGACGAAGTTGATTTTCTAGGCACAATTACAATCTATCACTGCAAGTAAACCCTAAATGAGAAAAGGAGAATGATTAATATTGATAGTTTGCATAAACTCTATAGCTAGGACATGGTATAAACTCTAGTCTAGTTTTGTTTGTGCATTGAATAATCTCCAATACGTGATTTATATATGTGTTGTTGGAGTTTCTTGGTTCATATATAACGTTGGTATGACTTGCCAAAATTCATATGATGCATTGTCGTTGATCTTTATGCATTGAGTTGATATGTTGAAACAGTCAGCGCACAATCAAATATGGAAGGGAATTTTGAAGAGTTTTAAAATTTGTGCACCATCCAAGGCTGCTTCAAAGGGGCCATGTTCATTCAACCATCTCTAGAAACTAAAATTTTTTTCCTCTAACTCACTTTTGCAGGCCAATGCCACAACAGACCTTGCAAAGTGGGTGATGCACTTATGCATGTTCAAGATGTGTATTTAGGCTTTAAATTTGTAAACCGAACCACTCGGTGTAATTAAAAATAATAAACTCCTCTACAAGTTTGTTTTCGACCACGTGATTAGAATGTCCAAAGTCACATATTAGCTTCTTTCACTGGTAGCAGCATACATCACTACAAAATATATTCATACAGTTATTCCACGTTTTATCTCTCTACGCATAGTTGTGATCAGTTTTTTAAGTGTAATTTTGACAATGGATAAAATAGCCAGAATTGAAGTATTAGAGCTCTTAAAAACTATGATACATTTCTCTAATAATGACACAGTAAGAATCAACAAAGATTATCTTTCTAACATCAAGTCCTGTCTGCAAAATGCACATGAGAAGATTGAATTTTCGCAGCCTGAATCTTAGCTTTAACAAGCCGAATTACAGTAGTGGAGTCATCATTTTGAACTTTTTTATGTTTAGAAATTTGAAACAGACTCTTATAAGTAGCAAGTCAATAATGTTGCAGTTGATTCACATTCAATGCCTAGTGAAAAAGCATATTTGTATGCAGATGTAGATGTTCAGACTTTACCTCCCAAGCCCATCATTAGACCTCGGGAAGAGCTTGTCCATAACAAGCAAAAAATAGGTCTTGGATATGACAAGGAGTTGTCCTTTCATGTTATGGACTACTCCAATCCCATTCAATTTTAGAGCGTCAGATTTCTTGATGACAGTTCACCTTTAGCTGTTCCAAATCCTGCTCCTCTTCCACAACAACAACAAAAAATTGAAAAATGCCAACACTGTGATCGAGTGGGCCATATGAAAGATAATTGTTTCGATCTTCACCCATGCAAGCACTATGGTCGGCACACCAATTCTTCACACAGATGCTTCAGAAACAAGCCTCTTGCAAGAACAAAGATTCATCTTGGATGGATCGCTTATTGGCAATGGACATCAACAACCAAGAAGATGTTTAAGACATATGTTGGAACTTTTTCTATAGTATTGAACAATCTTGCAGTTGATTTTTTGCCATCATCTCACCTTGTACCTGATAGGGGGGGAAATGGTGGTCATCTACAAACTTTGAAGCCATATCAAACAAGCCTGAGCCACAACCTGTCATTCTAGATTCATAGTTGTAGCCAGAGACACAACACTTCAAGCAAGCTTGAGCCACAATCTCTCATTCCAGATTCAGTGTTGCAGCCAGAGACATGGATGCCCATGAGCATTCCTTTGGTTGGTGGACAACCTTAAACCATCTATGCAAGGTTGATATTCTTCCTCTTCAAATAATTTAGATCACTTCCTCTAGAATACCACTTAAGCTTCTTGCCAGCTTTGGTAGAGTTTCGGGAAATGCATTAAGCATTCCAGTTTTGGTGGTCATCCTTAAACCATCACAGGTTGTAGACCTCCCTTCTTCTAGGTTGAAGGTCTCCCTCTTCAAATATGAGGGACATTTTTGGGAATTGCATTAAGCGTTCCAGTGTTGGTGGTAATCCTTAAACCACCTCTTTATGCCAACATTTCATAGAGTTGATTCAGCCTAAGTGCTGACATGCATACTTTGTAGATTTTTATTACAACTCTCTTCTTGGACTCACACATACCCCTTCGGATTAAGGGGGGGAATGTTGGACACCTAATCCTCAATGGGTAGGTGTGGAAGGCAAATGGACAAATGGAGTCCAAGAGACCACTTGGAATGGGAATCCAAGGGCCACACCAATGTAATATAAATGTACATCTATGGTGAATAATAAAAAAACCCACGCTTATCTTTTCCCTTGTGTGTTTACTTTCTTGTTTACCATGTGTGTGTTTAACAAAAGTTTTATTAAGGAAGGCTACCATCAATGAAACAATTTTTAGCATGACCTAATGGAATGATATAAAAATTTCGGAGTGAGACACCTAAAATGAAAATGAAAGGAATGATATTGATCATTGATGGAAGAATGCATATTCTGACACTAACATTGGCCTTATTGGGGATGGTAGCTATAAAAGAGAAGTCAAGAACCGTAGATATCTGAGTTATCCAGATCAATGCCTCTTCCATTGGGCCAATACTGTAAAAAAATAAATGAAACTAAAATGCAGGACTGACTATTTGACAAATCAATGACACAAACTGACTTTGAAACTAACTAAAAATTAAAAAAAACTTACTAAAATTATTGATGGCAGCATATCACCGAGACTTGAGGGCTTCAAATCTTGATGACAACCACCTGCCTGCTGTAGACATATGTACAATCATGTGAAGTGATCCATCTATTATAACCAATCCAGCAAATGGTTACTTACTGAAATTTTTCTCTCATTTTCCTCGAGCAGGCAAAAAAAACAAAAGACTATGCCACTCCAAGTGTCTACTGAACATGTGCTTCTAATCCACAAAAATAATAAAATAAAACTTCCTTGCTATCTATATAAAATCAGTAAAAGGATCTTCAAAAACATGAAATGTTACCTTATCTTGAGATCCAGTAAAAACATAAGCACACTCTTCATTTTGATTTGAAAGAACACTTGGTTGTTGATCCATAGGAGAGGATAGGGAAGTATGACTTTCTGCTATCTGAGTGTTGGCTAAAAATTCTTGAAGCACGGGAAAATCTGACTCTATCACTTGCATACTGTGTCTCTAAGGCTCATACTCCTCAAATTTATATTCTAATTCATCCTTAAACAGAAAGAATTCTTCAAGATTGTTAAACATGACAACCATATCCTCTTCATGAAAGAAAACAATATCTATTAGCTGATCTCCTAGCATAACATCATCATCAAAAATCAGTTTACTCACAACAACTTCCTGTATGGCTTCATAATTCTGATGGCTATCATCATTCAAACCCATAATTTAATTTTCAATAATGGAAGAAGCTTCACTCACACATTCTTGACTGAATGAACACTATAAGAGCTGCAAATCTACATTAACTTGGGTTGTAGCATGATTTTTCAGGAGATGATCTATTTCATCTTCAGACAAAGGAGAAAACTGAGTTTTAAAGCAATTTACTTTGATTTGGATATTTTCAATTTTAGGATCGGGAATTGGAACTTCTCTTTGTTGGTCCCAGTCTGTCTCATCTAAGGAGAGAGCTACTGATTCTAATTGGTGATGAAAAGGGTTCTCATGCAAAGGCTCAAGGATATCTTCATCCAAGGAAACTGATAATTCTTTTTGGGAAGAAAAATCATGAAGGGATTATATGATCTCATCAACTAGATACTCTTCATCCCCATACAAATTTTCAAGAAACTCAATAAAATTATCAGAGATCTCACAAAAACTACCAATCATCGACAAGGAAGAATTAGAGCTTTGATAATGTTGAAAGAAAACTGAATGAACATCCTTTAGAGAATATAAACTAGCATATGGTAGATCCTCGTACCATGATCTCACTTTTTCTTCCAAGGTATCCATAAAAATCTTCATTAGAAAATCTTCAAGAAGCTCAATCTTTAGTCTATGAATATGAATATGAAATTTGACTAAATGCAAACTAGCATCTTCACCGTCCTGACCCTTAAACTTTGACAGTCCTTTTTTCCAATATATATGAGGAATACGGTTCAGAAAACTAGGAATATGAGCTTGATTCATAGGAGCATACCTTCAAGCAATAAATTCTATTTTGACAACATTGAGTTTACCAAGAAGTTCTTTAGACTACCGGTTCGTGAAGTGTGGAGTCGCCATGAGAATTTTGAACCTTGGGATTCTTCGACACTGGAGTTGTGAGGTGAATGATACACAACCTTCGTATGTGTCCAACTGTTGTTCACCATCAAAAATTATATCTAAATATTTTTTGTTCTTTCCCAGGGAAGATTTATCTTTTTGCCTCCCCGGCAATGGTGTCAAGATGTTATCACTCCACCAGATTCCTAAGGCCGAGGAAGGAATCCCAACATAGGTAACCAAAAACCAAGCTTTTTACTTGATAGATAGCCCTATCAAGCCAGAGAGGGCTCTCTCCAAAAGGGTCACACCCAGGAGGGCTAGAGAATTAGGCTTTTAGGCTAGGTATAGAGTGTAGAGGTTTGGTTTGAATTGATTTGGTTGGGAAAATCAGTGGATAAAGGAATTAGGTCAAGGAAAGCCAGGTCAGGGTAAATGAGTTAGGGTTGTAGGGATCAATGTGGAAAGGTAGGTACAATGCCAATTACTTGAAGAGAATGGTTATGTAATGGTTTTGAAACTGTAAGAAGGCTAAGAAAAGCATAAGGGATGTATTTCTCTCAGACATAAGATAATGAACAAAATATGATCAGCTACCCAAAACAGAGCATGTGCAAGCATGTATTCTGAATTTCAAAATTGTAAAAGATTATAACATAGAAATGAAATGAAAATGAAAAATACATTCAAAAATATGATACTGAAGAAGAAACTATGATAGACATTCAATACCACAAGTATCCCATAAAACTAGTTGTAACTCCTCTTTATTAGCTTGGCAAACTGAGTACAAAGTTTCTTGATCAACTAGCAAAACATCAAATTGATTCCAGCCCTTCACTACTGTGAAGAAATGAGCTAAATAGACATGAAAACAACCTTCAATCATCCTTAGGGGTTGAATCTATGAGGTGAGGAAGATATTACACAAAAATCTGAATTGATAGCTAGAGTATAGGATGGTCAAAGTGACTCATTCCTATCGCAAGTGAAATGATTCATTACACCTCATTTTCTTGATTTACCTAATGTATTTACCCTAGTAAATAGTAAAAGCATGATAATTAAATTCATCTTGATCATTTAGATAGGTAAATTCAACATTTCCCAAGATAAAAATCAAAACTGGAGTGAGACTCAAAAAAATTCAGAAGACTACCAAATGCAGCATTTTCTTATCAAACGCGCCCATTTCGTGTCAAATGCATCCTCTCTATTCAACGCTGAATTTTGGTGCCTTCCTGGTATCCAAAGTTGCTCCAAGATGGATTTTTGGAAATTCCTTCTAGTCTACTTTCCAGAACTACCTTCATTTTGCAAAATGAAGCCCATTTTCCTTGTCAAAAATCACTTCTCCCAAGACTGGTAAACGTGTAGCGAACAGGCAAAAATTGAGGCAAAAACATGGTTTTTTGATGGTTTTTTGTCTTTTTCAGTGACCAGTTCTCCTCCAAAAGCTTAGAAAATTCACAGGGTTGATGTCCTCATCATTATGAATCTACTAGTTGTGGCCATTTGTCCATTATATGCCTCAAAAAAGAGCATAGCATCCAAGGTGTTGCGCGTTTAGAAATTTTACTGACAAAAATTACCCTTAAAAACACAGAAATGTACCAACATGCTAAATTTGCAAAACATTTGTCAAAATTGGTGGGATATTTTGTGATCATGTGTTTGAGGCATGGAGTGTCACCTCAGCAAGTATATCTAGCCTCCTTTTCTCTTCTTTCTTAGTCATGTCTTCAATTTTGGCATTGGCTCTTTTGAGCTTGGCCAATGCAATTCTCTCTTTCTGAGCATTAAGTTTGACCTTTGTCCTCAACAAATCATTATCCTTGTTGGCCTTCTCTAGCAACTTTTCAAGTGTATATTGGCTCTATCAAGCCATGGTTCCCCGTTCTCACTGATTTCTAGGGCAAGATGTTCATTTAGGGTAAGTTGGTCTACTACCTCAACTTCCCTTTGTCTCTATACGGCTAGAGCTATTTTTAGCCCTCTAGTACTAGGTCTCTATCTTCGAGGTTGATCCTCATCATCATCGGGTTCACCAAACTTCTCTAATGACTCTTCAAACAAGGCTTTAGCCTTCTCTACCTCTCTTTGTGCTTTGATGCATCTCACCTCATTAATGGTGTGTTTTGTCTTCGATTGCTCATTTTTATGCTCAAGAAAGTGAATCACATATTTAGCCCTCTCAAGACTAGCTTGGAGCTCACTAATTTTAGCCTCTTTACCTTTATTTACAGCATTTATGATTTTTTTTCATCCTCCTCATCGAGGTAAACCAACTGAAGTTCATGGTTTGTTTCATAATTGTCCTCCTCATCATTAAAGGATGGATCTATCACCTTTTCCTTACCTATATCCACCTACTGTGTTGATGAAGAAGGCATGGCCCCTTTCACTCTAAGTGAAGAAAACACATGCCTATAGCCTCTCTGGTAGGTTTTTGGCAATGACTCAACTTCAACCAAACTAGCCCATTTTGCCTCAATGTCCTCATCCCTGCTAAGCGATTCAGAATCATGATGGGATGGTGATGAAGGGTCATAATAAGGTGAAAAAGAAGGATCAATGTGAGATGGAGGTGAAGGAGGTAAAGGGAGCTGATCTGGTGATGATGTATGAAAAGTAGGCTAAGATGGAGGGATATATGTGGAAGGATGAAATGATGAAGGTGCATCTTGGCCATGCTGAATAGGTGGGACAATGAAAATATCATTGGATATGAAGGTGTCCCATGGAATGTTTAACTGATCAAAGTGATGTATGACTATCATATTGATAAGGGAGTGGTGAAATGCACTTTGCATTTGATGATCATAATCTCTCTTTTGGGAAATAAATGGCATCTTTTCAATGCACTGGTAGAGATAGTAAGGTATATTTAGAATTCTGACCCTTGTGAAGTGCATGAGTAGCCGGATATGATAGGAATAGAGTCTAGAAAACCTTCCCTCATAGGTGAAGTATCTCATGATGATTTTCAACATGTGGACATATCTGTCTAGGAGGTAAGAGAAAGGAAAAATCCTCTTTCTCTCATTCTTGTACCTTGGTTTAAGATATGGCTCATAATAATAGTGACTCAATTTTCCTTGTTTGAACCATTTTTACCCAACATTTTGGATCTTAGTGGCAGCTTATATAATGTCAGCGGACAGAGTGAATTTGACACCGGCAAGGGTGACCTAGTTGTCACGGAGACTAGAGATAAATAACCTTGTCAACATAGGATGGTACTGGACTCTTTGCACTTTTTCACAGAACTCAAAACAACCTACATGCTTAAAGCATGCCACAGTGATGGGAGATGCCATAAGCTCTCTGGTATTTGTTGGTTCATGTCGAATGAATCTCCCTCCTTTTTTATATGACCTTCTCTCATGTCTTTCTTCCTCCTCACTATGAATTTTGTTCTCCTCTTCAGCCATGATGTTTCTTGGTGTCAAAACCCTATGGATATGATGAAATTAAATGAAAGTGTATGAAGTGAAGGGTGGTGTGAGGAAACGAAGGAGATGGGAATATGGAAGGGAGCCTAGGCAAGTGAAACCCTAAGAATTAGGTTTTTGAAAGGATAAGATAGTTTAGGGAATAGGGATATAAATATAGGGAATTAGGAAAGTGTTTTAGGATGGGGGGAAGAGTATATGAAGGCTTAGGGACCCGTTTTTATAATGTAAACTATATTTTAATGAAAACTAGGGTTTTTGAATTTAGGAGGTACTAAATTCAATCAAGCACAATCGAACATCGAATTGATATGTGATAAAATGGAGAGATGAAATTTTTTTACTTACTGGCATATGGAGGCATGAAGAATCACTGTGCAAAGTTTATTGAACGAAACTATGAGATGGAAATATGGCAAGAATTTTTTTGAAGATTTCTAGGTGAATGTGAAACGACCAAGGTGAACGCACAACACCATTAGAAAATACACTGAAATTTCATCTAAACGCGCAGTGTCTAGGAAAAACACACCCTCTAACCTTGTTTTGCACAACTTCACTCTGAAACCTGAAAATTTATTGTTTGCTGAGGTTTACTTTAGGCTATATGAAACAAATGAACTTTGATTTGAAGTGTTTAAAGGCTTTTGTACTTGAGTGGATTTGATTTATGTTTTGAAAACCCACTTTCCTTATGTTTCACTTTTCACTTTTCAAATTTTCACACTAATGCTCTCTGACTTCTGACTTTTTGTTTTGCAGGTTGATCAGTTGATGGAGTTTGGCTTTTATTTCCTTCAGTTTGGCATGACTTCTTGGGTTGGAAGCTAGGGAGTGAAATATTACATATAAAAAAACATAAAACTACATAGGAAATAAAAATAAATTACATCTTTGATTTCATATCAAAATGACATTTTGATATGAAGATCATATAAAATAAAAATTACAACTTAAAAAATATAATATTTACATACTAATGATATTTTGTAGATGGAAATAGAATTTCATTGAGTCACTCTCATTTGTTTGCTAACTTTATTGGGATGGAATAATGCATTCTTGGACCTTGAAAGACAAAACCCTAATGACCTAATGAGACTTTGAATAGCCTGAATTCCATGGCTGACTTTAACTCAGACAAGACATGGTGAAATGAGATTTTCATAGGTGTTATTATTCTCAAGAAGACATGAAGGTGAGTCAGCAAATGTGATTTTATGAGGGAGAGTGAAGTTTTATTGAGGAAGTCTACCATCATTGAAACAATTTTTTGCATGATCTAATGGAATGATATAAAAATTTCAGAGTGAGACACATAAAATGAAAATGAAAGGAATGATATTGATCACTGATGGCAGAATGCATATTATAACACTAACATTGGTCTTATTGGAGATGAAAGCTCTGAAAGAGGTGTCAAGAACTGCAGATATCTGAGTTATGCAGATCAATGCCTCTTCCATTGGGCCAATACAGTAAAAAAATAACTGAAACTGAAATGCAGGACTAACTATTTGACAACTCAATGACACAAACTAACTTTGAAACTAACTAAAAAATAATAATAAAAAATAATAAATAAAATAAATAAATAAAATAAAATAAAATAATAAATAAAAATAAAATAAAATAAAATAAATAAAATAAAATAAAAATACTAAACTTATTGATGGCAGCATATCACCGAGACTTGAGGGCTTCAAATCCTGATGACAACCACTTGCCTGCTGAAGACATATGTACAATCATGTGAAGTGATCCTTGCAGTGTAACCAATCCAGCAGATGGTTAATTACTGAATTTCTGCTCTCATTTTCCTCGAGCAGGCAGAAAAAACTAAAAAAAGGCCATTCCAAGTGTCTACTGAACTTGTGCTTCTGATCCATGAAAATAAGAAAATAAAACTTCCATGCTAGTTGTAGCAAATCAGAAAAAGGATCTTCAAAAACATGAAATTTTACCTTGTCTTGAGATCCAACAAAAACACAAGAACACTCTTCATTTTGATCTGAAAGAACACTTGGTTGTTGATCCATAGGAGAGCATAGGGAAGTATGAATTTCTGCTATCTGAGTGTTGGCTACAAATTCCTGAAGCACGGGAAACTCGGACTCACTTCCATAATATGTGTCTCAGGCTCATACTCCTCAAATTTATATTCCAATTCATCCTTAAATAGAAAAAATTCTTCAAGATTGTTAAACATCACAGCCCTTTCCTCTTCATGAAAGAAAACAATATCTATTAGCTGATCTCCTAGCAAAAAATCATCATCACAAATCGGTTTACTCATAACAAATTCATGTATGGCTTCATCATTTTGATTACTATCATCATTCAAAGCCATACTTTCATTTTCAATAATGGAAGAATATTCACTCACACATTCTTGACTGTGTGAACACTATAAGAGCTGCAAATCTACATTCGCTTCGGCTGTAACATGATTTTTCAGGAGCTAATCTATTTCATCTTCAGAAAAAGGAGGAAACTAAGTTTAAAAAAAAATTACATTGATTTGGAGATTTTCAATTTCAGGATCAGGAATTGGCACTTCTCTTTCTTGGTTCTAGTCTGTCTCATCTAAGGAGGGAGCTAATGATTCTTTTTGGTGATGAAAAGGGTTTTCATGAAAAGGCTTAATGATCTCTTCATCCAACAGGACCTTCTCAATCTGGACGTTTTTTGGACCTCCTGCCATTATAGGGAGGAGTTCCAAGTATTTTTCCATTTAGGCGTCAAAGACAAAACACTGCCACTATTATCGATTCATCCTTAGTTAGGAACCCCCAAGGGTCACCCAACGCCACATCGATGGAAACCCCTCAGGGTCACCACACACCACTCCTCCCACAACCCCTAGAGGGCAAAGGAGTGCTACCCATTCAGGAGCCAACAGAACACATAGCCAGGTAAGTCATAGAAAAACCCTATACTCAACCTGAACCCTGTGTTTTCACGGTCTACAATGGCACTCAACACTCAGTTACCTTTATTAGCATTGCTAAACTTACCCGATCTATCAAAGTTAACAAATAACCCCATCGTACACAATCCCACTTGGCCCACCATGCCCACAAAGATCCCTTCGGACATTCTAAAATTCAAAGGGAAGCAAGCGGAAGACCCTCAAAACCATGTAATTCCTTTCCAGCTGTGGTGTTCATCGAATATTATTATTGATGATATTGCTTGATTAAGACTATTTCAACGCATCTTAACTGGACTAGCAGCAAAATGGTATGTGCAGCTGCCTTCTGCTTCACATGGAACCTTTAGCACCCTCGCTACTCTGTTCCTCACATATTTCCAGTTACACATCCACCATGATTTAGAAATGGAGTTACTGACACATATTAAACAACCAGCAACCGTCCATATATTGGACCATCTCCATGAATGACGGTGACATCGAAGTTTGTGTAAATCCAAACTTGACGATCGAGTTTTACTGGACCTATTCCTGAAAACTCTCACAGTAGATATTTAGAAGGATGTGGAAACTCAAGGAGCTACTTCCGAATAGGATGCCATTAGCAAATCCCAACAACTCGAGCTGATAAACACTCAGTCAGGATACATCTACAACATCCTACCTAACACCCCACGCTTGCAAACTTATAAATAATTTCTAGGCGCGTCAAACAATGTGTTAGCCACCTGTAAAATTTGATTATACCAAAAGGTGGCTAAATCTATTTTTGAGCCTTCAAGGAACAATTTTCTATTACAA
This sequence comes from Pinus albicaulis, assembly GCA_034641835.2. Taxonomy (NCBI): domain Eukaryota; kingdom Viridiplantae; phylum Streptophyta; class Pinopsida; order Pinales; family Pinaceae; genus Pinus; species Pinus albicaulis. Next base: position 355,671,204 of record CM076578.1, on the reverse strand, counting down.
AAAATGTTGGCTCTTGAAGAGTCTTAAAGGCCTCCTGCCTCTGTCCAAATCTACACTGTTGTTTACATCCCAAAAGACTCTAAAATCCTGCTGATGTCTAAAGCCAAAATATTGCTGCAAACACCATTTTCTCCTTTCCTTTCTCCCCAAAGTAACCTCATCTTTCTATACCCTTATTTCCCATAGAAATCCCTCATTTTCACATTTCTGTTTTTCCCCTCATCAAAATCCCCTTTATAAGGTTTAAGACTCACTCTTGGCCTTATCGGAACCCTCATTTCCTTTGAAAAACATTGAAAATCATTCAAAACCCATTTTTTCATATGTATTTTACTTAAGCCCTCGTGGGCTAAGTCCTAACCAATTCCCCACATGTGCCCTCACCATAAACACCAAGCCCTAACCTTCTTGGTGCTTATCGCATCGGAGAAAATCCAAAGCACACAAGTCTTTTTTCCTTGTTTGTAAAACTCCGACGCGATTGGCCCTTTTATATAAAACCCCGGCCATATCATCCTCTCATACGCCCTTGGCCCCGCAGTCGGGCGCTTAGCCACATAATATATATTCTACTTGAAAATAATAAAACCTTTGTTTTATTATAAACTTTCGGTTTTTAATCATTTTATAACCTTATTCGCTGATACGAGTTTTGGATTGTTCCGCACCGTCGATCTAAATCCACAGATCGGACGGTGCGGAGTACATCTCCTGGTGGTCCTCGCCAGCTGTCCTCCACTCCAAATACCGCGCGGTATTCATCACACCGCCTTCGGGCAAAAGTTGTTTTCTCCCAATAGCCAGCGATTCCATACACCGTTCAACACGTGTCCCTTGTACTATTTCAAAACCGCCATCCATCTGTCGTCCATCGTGCGTTAATGTTCAGACCAGGATGCCAAGAAATATCACTGTGGACCATCCGATATGGGCCCACTGATCCAACAGTGATCACTTGCCAAAGTTGCTCGATGGTTAGCAAAGGTGCGCGCACGATAGCCGGGCCATCGTATAATGGCAATTAAATCTCCGTCGTCGATCTGATCTGCAGATCGATGGCCCACAATTCATAGCTCGATCTCTCCATTTGACTTTCCATTGCCAAATCCCGACCATCGATCTCTGTGTGATCGACGGTTCAGATTCATCCTTCTCCTCTTACCGCCTTGTTCAATCTCGACCGTCGATCTCTACACGATCAACGGTTCGGATTTAATTTTTCTTCCGCCCATTTTATGATCTCCCTGATTAATCCCAACCATTGGATGATGCCATCCAACGGCCCTGCTCCTTCCACACGCCCTCCGATGCAGTCAACCTATAAAAGCAAGATTTTTTAATAGTTTTCGTATTTTGCAGGGTTTTTATCATTTTCTCACAATTTTCGAAGAAGATTCAGAGGCGGAGGGTGACGACCCTCCCGTCTTCAATTCGTCAAAGGAAATCATTCACAGGGTAGAAATTCATGTTTCCTCAGTGTTTCCTCAGGCATGGATACCTTATGAACCCTACGCAGCCCTGCACAACAGCAAAGAACACAACAAATCAGGCACAGACAAAGAGTATCAGTGCCGAAGACAAAAAATGCACCAGAATAGAGGATTGAAGGATAGATTTGTGGGGATGACGTCTAAGATGCTTATCAAAAGCCTACTCCCCAAATAAAACACAGTTTACATAAAACCTAAAGTGTTTTATCAAGCAAGAATGCCTCCACCACCACAATCTGAGGCAAATATATCCCTCCCAGCTACCATAGCGCCACCTGTTCCTCAAAGTACTCAATCAGGGGCCGAATTTATTGAAGAAGATCAGATTTTGCCTCATCACAGCCACGAAGTTACTTCTGCAATGAAACTTAATGCAAAAGATATCTGCAGAGTAACCCTAGCGTCACACAGAGCCTCAAAGGTCAACAAAGCTCCCACCGAGCTTAATTCATAAGTGTAAATCAATTAATACAATGAGACACCTGTACAGTTTCTTCATTGAGCCCCCCAAGGGCCAAGAAGACATTAACTTTGTATTGATTGTAAATTGAGATCTTTTATTAGATCTCACCTCCTCATCTTTCTATAAATACTTCTGCAAAAGATGAGTGAGGGATTGGTTTTAGAACTTTGATATACATTTGAGAAAAAAACTTCTGATTGTACATAGTATTCACTGGCTCTTGGAGCTCTGCTAGTGATAGATAGGTTAGGCTGAGATGTGTAGATGGTCGCTGACCTAAAGCACTAGACTTAAAGCTATAACTGGTTTGAAGCATCAATACAAGCTGATTTATGGGATCCTGGTCTATGTTGACGGTGATGTTTTTCTTGTTGTAACTTGTTATTTTATTTCTGTTTTCATCTATGTTCCATATTCTCTTATAAAGAACAGCATGCATAGAGTTAAGACCTAATTTTTATCAGTAACCTTCTCTGAATGAAAATATTTGTCTGAATGTTTTCTTCCATTAGTGTTATTTAGGAATGATTTAATTCAGTTTAAGCATAGGAATGTTGGCGTTCCCTCGTCTTATTTTCTTAGCTGAATGTTATTCTTAGATTTTATTTTCAGTATATGTTTTGTGAAGATGAACTGAGGAAGATATGGTGAGCCCTGGTCCCAGAATGATCCCACAGACTATCTGATTGTTTCCCTTTGAATGTGTCAAAAGCTGGCTAGTTTCAAAGTACTTACCCGATCTTAGGCCATTCTGTTGTTATATTTGTATTTGTCTTGAAAGTAACCAAGTAAAAGGAGAGCTAGGAGAGGATTCATGGTGAGCCCGGCCCGCTAGTTTCTACTCCAAAGGTTGCCTTCAAGTTTCCCTTTGTTTTAAGATGTTTTCTATTTGAAAGTGTATCAAAGGCTGGCTAGTTTCAAAGTACTTACCAGATCCTAGTTTACTTTTATGTTTTTCTTGAGTTCATGTCAAAGGTTGGCTAGTTTCAAAGTACTTACCAGATCCTGGGCTGCTCTTGTTTCTGCATATGTTTATTTATCCTTCTTATTGTATCTTTCCATTCCATAAATCAACCTTCAAAGAGATCCTTAGACATAGATGACTTGCCCCATGGATCACTCTTGCCTCTTGCTGTTCCAATTAAACCCTATTATGACTCCATAGCCCAATGGACTAAAACCTGCAATTTTCTATCTTTTGGTCGAAGCTTACTCTAGTTGCCTGCAACTTCTCACCTTTGGAACTTTTTGCACTCAGAACTTTCCACCTTGAACAGTAATCATGCTCAACCATCCAAAAACAAACAAACCCTTGGCCTTCATAACTAGCCTAATATCATAACCCCAAAACTTCAAAGACAAATCCATCTTTGTACATATTGGAGAGATCTCTCTCCCGATTCAGGAGGGCTAGATCCTAGAATCCCAAAGTTGGTTGAAACGATGTTGTTTCTGCAGTTTTAGTATGACCAATCTGCTAAATTTACAGATTCCTAACATTTATGGCAACTCTGCTGGGGAGAAACTTCCCTTAAAAACTTCATAAAACTTGCAAGTAAAAAGCAGCCTTTTCAAGCACTGCCAAAGAATGGCCATCATGATAAAACTTGTTTGAATCAGTGACAAACTAAGTAAACCCTAGGATTCTCCTAAGACTTTATCCAACCTTGAAAAATCAGTTGGGTTAGCCATAAGAGTAGGCTTTCTTTGTCTCGTAACCATAGCTAAGTGTTGAAACAAAGTTAGCATATTATTAAAAACCACTCAATTGAAAAGGAACTCAGAAAACCTAAAAATATTTCAGATTGGTAGTAAAACACTTACTCTTACTTTTCACTGACCTTTGATGTGTTTTACCCCATACTCTTAGACAAAGTCTGGAAAGGGCCAGTTAGCCTCCAGATCTCATCCTCTTTCAGAGGTGACATATCTGGTAAATGCCCTCCCATTCAATCTCTGGTTGGAGTTTTTTGTGCTCAGGGATATCCTTGAAAAGGGATATTTTACAAGCATGGTGCTGGACCATAAAACCTTTTACCTCTGAAAGGAGCTAAAAACTTCCACTTGGCGACTCCACAATCCTAAACATACCTTAAGACTCCACTGGGAAGAACCCTAATCATCATAATATCATTCAAACTCATTTTGAGGACGGTAGGATTGAAATTTTTTATAAATAGATTAGCTAACCATTCAAAGACTGTCATACATGGTTGAACTTTTCTTATTTATTTGGGTCTAAAAAACACAGCATAGTGGTGCCTAGAAATATTCACACTAGAGCCCATCCTGACCCTAATCCACCTGAGTTAGTTGATAACCCTGAAAGTATCCTTAGGAAGTCTCCTAAGATTAAATTATCAATTGTTTTCAGATCACCCTTGAGAGCTAAATCAGTTCCTGAAAATCTTTCAGCTCTACAACAATCACAAGCTGACTTAGTAAATCCTTTTAGAACTAGGTCATTTAATGATATAATCCAGCTAGATTCCAAGTCTTCACTTTCATCCCCGGAGATAAGTGAACATCCTAGTAGTAGAGAAACCACACCACCTGATCTACACTTCCTGTTGAATTTAGGTATCTCTCATCCAAGATCAGCTCAGAAATCTACTGTTGTTCCATCCACATCAACTCATCCTTCATCCATTGTTCAAACCACTCCACTTCAGCCCACCTTCCCTTTTGTCAACCCACCTGTAAATCCACCTCCACCTCCTGTCATGGCTGCATGGTATGCTCCCCTAGTCCTTCCTGCACCATTATTCAAACTTCCACAGGACTGTCAGTCCAAAATTCCATTATATGATGCTAACAATACTACAACTGCATCATAGCATGTGGATAAGATGGATGACTATTTCGACAGAAATGAAATTGATGATGATTCTGTCAAACTTAGATTATTTTCTCAAATTCTGGGGGGAGAAGTAAGAAAATGGTTCAAAGGCTTAGCCCCCCATAGTATCAATGATCTCCAAGGCTTCCATCAAACGTTCTTAAACAAATGGGAACTTAAAAAGAATCCTCTCCAAGTCCTTTATGATTACAAGAACCTCCATATAAACCCCGGGGAAAGTGTTCAAGCTTATTTCACTAGGTTTAATAGTGTGTATAATGCACTTTACCCAAAACTAAAACCTCCACAAGGCTCAACTTTAAACAAGTTTCCTGAAGGGTTTGACTCTGATATGACCTATTTGCTAAGAGAAAGAGATTTTTCAACTCTTGAAGATATGCAAAGAGGTGCCCTTTCTGTGGAAGTCAACTTAATGGAGAAGAGAGCAAGGATGAAAGCTAAAAAGAGAGTATCCTTTAGAGAGGAACCCACACCTTCTACTTCCAATTCAAAGATGGAAAAAATGATGGAGGAGATGATGAAAGAGATGAGCATAATCAAGAGAGCACAAGCAAGCCAAAACTAGAGTGCTCCCAAAAATAGAAACCAGAACCAGAACCAGAATAAGAATTCTAGAAGAAACCAACCTCCAAACAGACCTAGGGAAGATGATCAACAGATCACCCCTCCCTTTCATCAAAACTATGTAAGTGAGGTTGAGGAAACAGATCAAGTAACAGAGGAAGATGATATCAACCTATTTTGGGTAGATGATGATGACTTTGAGGTTCATTATGATAGAAAACAAGGTCTTTATACACCTTATGATGACAAAAGAGATGATAATGAAAATTGTTGTCAAAACATGGAAAATTCCATCACAGAACCTCAAAGAGAATATGACCTCAGAAGTAAATTTAGTCAAAAAACCCCCAACAACAAAACCTCTAACAAATCCTCACAAAGCAGCACTGCAACCAAGCCTAAAGTTGTCAAACAAAAGGATAAAATAGTGGCTGAAAATCCTGATAAAGGTAAAGGAAAAAGCACTCAAGACAATGAAAAACAGAGTGCATACATTAGTAGTACTAACAATTCAGCTAGTACTCCTGTGAAAACAAAACAGCAACCTGACATCGCTGATAGAATGATAGCTAATAAGGCTGAGACAAGTGCTTTAAAGAACCAAATTCCTTTCAGCCTGGAGCAGGAAATCTCAAAGATCAAAATTTTTGTTCCCTTGACTGAGTTAGCTACCCAACATGTATATAGACCTCAAATTTTGAAGGCTTTAAATTTATAAGACAGCAATGACACAGTCAATCTTAATGATGACCAACCAGAGCTTATTTTCGGTCCAAAGATTGAAGGAAAATATCAAGAGGGACATGTTCCTCCCTTTTATGTAATTATTAACATTCATGACAAGATTTTGCACAACGCTATGCATGATTCAAGGGCTTCTCATAATCTAATGCCTAAAGCTGTAATGGAGAGCTTGGGTCTAGAAATCACCAGACCTTATAAAGACCTTTACTCTTTTGATTCTAGTAGAGTAAAATGTTTAGGATTGATCAAGGGCCTCTGTGTTAACTTATCCCAAATTCCAGACAAATGCTTAGTCATGGATATTGTTGTGCCTGATGTGCCCCCAAAATATGGAATGCTTTTATCAATATCTTGGGGGGCTAAGTTGCAGGGGACTATGCAAATGGACATGACTTATGCGACTATCCCTATTTTCAATCAAACTAGAAGACTTTACCGGGAGTCCCATATGCAGTATACAGTCACAAGCCAAGACAGACCACAAAACTCTCCTATCTATTCTGTCAATACAGGCCTCGATTCTTTTATCATGTTTAATGATGAAACACTTAGTGAACAAGTCAGTTTAACAGAATTAATGGCTGATAGAGAGGAGGAGGTAAATACCAATGAACTGTCAAAACAATTTACTAAACCTTTAAACAACAGCAAACCAGATATGGGTCTTGAACTACAAGTCATGTGTCCCTTGCTTCTAAACATTGAGAGTCAAGAATGTATCCCTCAAATAAATGAAAATCTGGGGGAATCGAAACATCTGCAAAAACCCTTAAGCACATTGGTTGAAGAGGATAGTAAACAGGGTGAAACCAAGAACAGTCCTCTCTAGAGTATGTATTCTGATGGGTCATGCACTAGAACTAACGCTGGTGCAGGTTTCTGGATTAATAACACTGAAAATAACCACACAGAATGCATTTCATGCAAATTAAACTTTCAGTGTTCCAATAACATAGAAGAATATGAATCCCTTCTCCTAGGCTTACATATTTTGAAAAGGTTAGGAGCCAGAAGAATCAATGTATATGGGGATTCTGAATTGATAATTAGGCAAGTCAATGGGGAGTATAACGCAAATCATCCCAGACTTAGAGCCTATCGGAATGATGTCGTGGACCTTTTAAAAATATTTGAGGAGTCCAAAGTAATTTTTGTCCCAAGGAAAAGAAACATTGCAGCCCACAATTTAGCCTTTGCAGCTAGGACATGCTTAGCGCCATTTGAAACCAAAGATTCCACAACTGAGATAAAATTTAGACTAGCAGTGCCAGATAATAAAAAGTATTGGCAGGTGTTTGACAATGACAAACAAATATAAGACTTCATGCAATTCATAAACGAATTTGAACTAAACAATTCGGACTCAGAATATGAAATAGACTGCAGTGAAGAAAACTTTCTTGGTGAAGAAGAACCGTCTCCTGAGCCTGTCAATATTAACCTGTTGTCTAGCAAACTTACAAATGAAACAGAGGAGTTGGAAACTCTCCATGCTAAAGATGAAAGTTTTCCTAGAGGCCTGGCACCCTTAGAAGAGTTCTTTGATTTTGATGATGTGGCCAAGAAGCAAAAACTAGAACTTGTAGAGACTGAAGTGGAGGAGTGCAATATAGGCAGTGAGGAAAAATCGAAAATGATTTAACTGTATAAAACATTACCAGCTCACATTAAACTCAAATACATTGAGATTTTTAAAGATTTTTCTAATGTTTTTGCGTGGAGTTACGAAGATCTTAAATCCTATGACACTGAAATAATATAGCACAAAATTCCCCTCAAAGAAAACCAAAAACCATTCAAACAAAAGCTGCGCAGAATAAACCCTGTTCAGTTGCCTTTGGCTGAGAAGGAGATTAAAAAGATGTATGAAGCTGGTATTATTGTCCCTATTAGATATTCTGAATGGGTATCTAATCTGGTGTCTGTCAGGAAGAAAACTGGAGAAATCAGGCTTTGTATAGACTTTAGAGATTTAAACAAAGCATCATTAAAGGAAAACTACCCTCTACCCAAGATGGATCATATTTTACAAAGGGTGGTAGGGTCTAGAAGAATTTCTTTGCTGGATGGCTATTCAGGGTACAATCAGATCTTGGTTTACCCTGCTGATCAATTAAAGATAGCCTTTACTACACCATGGGGCACTTTCATGTATGTGAAAATGCCCTTTGGTCTAATGAATGCTGGAGCAACTTTCCAAAGAGCCATGGACATAGCATTCTCGGAAGAATTGGGCTTCTTCATCATTATCTATCTGGATGATGTTACTGTGTTTTAAAAAACAGATGAAGAACACTTAGAACATTTGAGAAAGGTTTTCGAGAAGTGCAGAAGGTTTGGAATATCTTTAAACCCTAAGAAGACACTATTTGGGCTCCAAGAAGGTAAACTTCTTGGACACAATATTTCAGAAGAGGGTATAAAGATAGATCCAAAGAGGATTGAGGCCATATTGCAAATCTCTCATCCTCGAAACATCAAGGAGTTGCAATCTTTCATTGGGAAGATCAAATTTTTGAGAAGGTTCATCCCTAATTTAGTTGAGCTCCTTAGGAATATCACAAACATGCTGAAAAAGGAGCAAGGGGTAAAATGGGCCTTGGAAGCAAAGAAATCCTTTGAACTGGTAAAACAAGCGTTAACCAAAACACCGGTTCTTATAAGTCCTGAGTTTTCGAAAGATTTTTATATCTTTTCATTTGCATCATAACATACCATCACTGCTGTCCTTTTACAGAAAAACCCACAAGGACAAGAGCAACCTATTGCATTCTTTAGCAAGGCATTGAGGGATGTCCCTTTGAAGTACAACATTATGGAGAAGCAAGCATTTGCTTTGGTTAAAGCATTGAAAGACTTCAGAGTGTACATCCTTCACTCACACATCATTGCCTTTGTCCCAAACTCAGTTGTTAAAGACATTCTAACACAAGACCTAGATGGTAAGAGAGGTAAGTGGATTGCTATCATCCTTGAGTATGATTTAGAGTTAAAACCCACTAAGCTCATCAAAGGCCAAGGTCTAGCTAGATTGATGGTTGAATCAAATTGTGAAGTTCTTGATATTCATATGATTAATGCCTTAGATGATCAAGAGGAAATCTCAACACCCATTGCTGAAAACCATTTATGAATTTCTCTTGGTATGCAGATATTGTTTACGTTTTTCTTAATCTGAATACACCTCTTGGTTTGACAAAAACAAAGGCAAGGTTCCTAAAATTGAAAGCTGTAAACTATTGCATTATAGATAAATGTCTGTATTGGAAAAATGCAAGTGGACTATTGCTTAAATGTTTTCCTGAGTTTGATGCAGAGAAGGTTAAGTACCAGTTCCATGAAGGAGAGTGTGGGGGTCATTTGTACTGGAAGACAACAGCCAACAAAATTTTGAGGGCTGGTTTCTATTGGCCTACTCTTTTCCATGATGTACACAAGATGATCATAGCCTGTCATAAGTGTCAACTTTTTAAAGGCAAAAGAAAACTGCTACCCCTCCCTCTGCATCCAATCACTGTTGAAGCCCCATTTCAACAATGGGGAATTGACTTTATAGGAGAAATCCATCCACTATCTTCTGCCCAGCACAGGTGGATTCTCACTGCCACAGACTATTTCACTAAGTGGATAGAAGCCATTCCTTGTAGGCAGGCCAATGATTTAGTTATCATAAAATTTATGGAGACTAATATTCTCTCCAGATTTGGTTGTCCTACAAAGATCATCACTGATAATGCAGCAGCATTTGGATCAAAGAAGATGTTTGAGTTCTGTCACAGATATCAGATAACATTGGGGCATTCCACGGCCTATTACCCTCAAGGTAATGGACTTGCAGAATCCTCAAACAAAATTTTAGTGAACATAATCAAGAAACTGTTGGAGGAAAACAAAAAGTCTTGGCACACAAAGCTGATTCATGCACTTTGGGCTGACAGATTGACTTTGAAGAAATCCATTGGTATGTCACCCTTTCAGCTTGTGTATGGTACTGATGCAATTTTTCCAAACAGCCTTGGTGTACCAGTGATCAAGTTGATTCAAGAGTTGCAGACTGAAGATAATGACATGATCAGAAGAACAAATCAGACCATTCATCTTCAGTAAACCAGGGAGGAAGTGTATAACAAAGAATTGCAGAAACAAGACAGCATTAAGAAGCTTTTTGACAGAAGAACAAAGGCCAGAAATTTCAAGATTGGGCACAAAGTTTTAAAGTGGGACTCAAGAAGGGAAGAGAAGGGCAAGCATGGAAAATTTGACAACCTATGGCTTGGCCTTTACTCTATCTATTCAGTTGCTGGTAACAATGCATTTTTCTTGCAGGAGTTGAATGGAGAAGAATTGTCTGGGGGTCCTGTCAATGGTAGGATGCTTAAGCATTACTTCTCTTGATCCATGTTATGTTTTGAAGCCTTTTTATCTTTTCCATTATCAATATTTCATCCACCATTGCATTCAAAGTTGTAAAAAATGAAAATACAAAAACAATGAAAAGAAAGAAAAAGAGGGCAGATTATCAAAGCAAGAAAGGTATAGCACCATACCAAAAAAGAGAAACAAATTCTGAAAGTGTGCAAGCTCAAATGCCACTCCTGAAAAACACACTTCTAGTTAGTCAAATTGTTTAATCTTGACTAATTAGCTTTAAATTTTATGCTGATAGGGTAGTGAATTTGATTTTCCAAACTGTTTAATCTTGGCTTATCAATAGATAGTTTAGGATAGAAATGAAAGGTTCAAACATGTTCAAAATCTGAACCTAAGGTTTCAAAGAGAGATGACTCAAATATGTTTTATTTTCTGAGTCAAAAGATGTAAAATCTGGTTCTAATCAGCTCAAAATTTCAACCAGAAGAAAAGGAAAGACAGCTCAACAAGAGTTAAAACAAAGTTGTGAAAGGAGGAAGGAAACGTTTTCAAAATTTTCAGATCTTAAACCTTCCATTTTTTATTTAATTTTTGTGAAATAAAAGTCTATGTGCAGCTTTTATTTATGCCATAGATTACAGCAAGTCAAACAGCTTAATCGTGACTTGACTATTTTTAAATTTATGTTTTAGAAATTTAGAGAATGAAAATCTGTTGGACAGTTTAATCCCAACAGACAGTAGAATAGGTAGAGAAGCATCTGAACTCAACTATTTAATCTGAGTTCAGGGAGAAATAAGGAGTAGAAGTAGATTATATTTCCTGCTTTCAAAAGAATAAAATGTTGTGAAAAGAGTTTGCCAATCCAAGTGCACTCTATTGAAGAAAAAATGTTAGATTAGTAGGATTGGGTAGGTAGAAAGCTGTATTGATGAGGATCCATTGCTTTTATGGCTGCTAATATGTTTTCAGAGCACATTATCCACAGAAAGAAAGGCAACCCAATGGATTAGGCAACTGATCAGCCTCCCATAGAACATTAAAGGATCAGGCACAAGGTCAACCTCCTAGAGAATGCAGGTCTAAAAGTTCTTGATGCCTTCAAGCAGGCACCATCCCCAAGTGGAGCCATTGTTAGCCACCTATAAAATTTGATTATACCAAAAGGTGGCTAAATATATTTTTGAGCCTTCAAGGAACAATTTTCTATTACAAAAACGGTTGGCTTTTGAAGACTCTCAAAGGCCTCCTGCCTCTGTCCAAATCTGCACTGTTGTTTACATCCCAAAAGACTCTGAAATCCTGCTGATGTCTAAAGCCAAAATATTACAGCAAACACCATTTTCTCCTTTCCTTTCTCCCCAAATTAACCTCATCTTTATATCCCCTTATTTCCCACAGAAATCCCTCATTTTCACATTTCTATTTTTCCCCTCATCAAAATCCCCTTTATAAGGTTTAAGACTCACTCTTGGCCTTATCGGAACCCTCATTTCCTTTGAAAAACATTGAAAATCATTCAAAACCCATTTTTTCATATGTATTTTACTTAAGCCCTTGTGGGCTAAGTCCTAACCACTTCCCCACATGTGCCCTCACCATAAACACCAAGCCCTAACCTTCTTGGTGCTTATCGCATCGGAGAAAATCCATAGCACGCAAGTATTTTTGCCTTGTTTGTATAACTCCGATGCGATTGGCCCTTTTATATAAAGCCCCAATCATATCATCCTCTCATGCACCCTTGGCCCCATAGTCGGGTGCTTAGCCACATAATATATATTCCGCTTGAAAATAATAAAACCTTTGTTTTATTATAAACTTTGGGTTTTTATTCATTTAATAACCTTATCCGCCGGTACGAGTTTTGGATTGTTCCACACCGTCAATCTAAATCCATAGATCGGACGGTGCGGAGTACATCTCCCAGTAGTCCCTGCCAGCTGTCCTGCACTCCAAATACCGCGCGGTATTCATCGCACCGCCTTCGGGCAAAAGCTGTTTTCTCCCAATGGCTAGGGATTCCATACACCTTTCAACACGTGTCCCTTGTACTATTTCAAAACCGTCGTCCATCCGTCGTCCATCACGCGTTAATGTTTGGACTGGGATGCCCAGCGATATCATTGTGGACCATCTGATCTAGGCCCACTGATCCAACGGTGATCGCTCGCCAAAGTTGCTTGATGGTTACCAAAGGTGCACGCGTGATAGCCAGGCCATCGTATAATGGAAATTAAATCTCCGCCGTCGATCTAATCTGCAAATTGACGGCCCACAATTCATCGCCCGATCTCTCCGTTTGACTTTCCATTTCCCAATTCCGACCGTCGATCTTTGCGCGATCAACAGTTCAAATTCATCCTTCTCCTCTGACCGCCTTGTTCAACCTCGACCGTCGATCTCTGGACGATCGACGGTTCGGATTTAATTTTTCTTCTGCCCATTTTATGATCTCCCCGATTAATCCCGACTGTTGGATGATGCCATCCAATAGCCCTGCTCCTTCCACATGCCCTTCAATGCAGTCAAACTATAAAAGTAGGATTTTTCAATAGTTTTCGTATTTTGCAGGGTTTTTATCATTTTCTAGCAATTTTCGAAGAAGATTCAGAGGCGGAGGGTGACGACCCTCCCGTCTTCGATTCGTTAAAGGAAATCATTGACAGGGTAGAAATTCACGTTTCCTCAGTGTTTCCTCAGGCATGGATGCCTTATGAACCCTGCGCAGCCCTGCACAACAGTAAAGAACACGGCAAATTGGGCACAGACAAAGAGTATCAGTGCCGAAGACAAAAAATGCACCAGAACAGAGGATTGAAGGACAGATTTGTGGGGATTACGTCTAAGATGCTTATCAAAAGCCTAATCCCCAAATAAAACAGAGTTTACAGAAAACCTAAAGTGTTTTATCAAGCAAGAATGCCTCCACTACCACAATCTGAGGCAAATAGATCCCTCCCAGCTACCATAGCGCCACCTGTTCCTCAAAGTACTCAATCAGGGGCCGAATTTATTGAAGAAGATCAGATTTTTCCTCAGCACAGCCACGAAGTTACTTCTGCAATGAAACTTAATGCAAAAGATATCTGTAGAGTAACCCTAGCGTCACACAGAGCCTCAAAGGTCAAAAAAGCTCCCATCGAGCTTAATTCATAAGTGTAAATCAATTAATACAGTGAGACACCTGTACAGTTTCTTCATTGAGCCCCCCAAGGGCTAAGAAGACATTAACTCTGTATTGATTGTAAATTGAGATCTTTTATTAGATCTCACCTCCTCATCTTTCTATAAATACTTCTGCAAAAGATGAGTGAGGGGTTGCTTGTAGAACTTTGATATACATTTGAGCAAAAAAATTCTGATTGTACATAGTATTCACTGGCTCTTGGAGCTTTGCTGGCGATAGATAGGTTAGGCTGAGATGTGTAGATGGTCACTAACCTAAAGCACTAGACTTAAAGTTGTAACTGGTTTGAAGCATCAATACAAGCTAATTTATGGGATCCTGGTCTATGTTGACGGTGATGTTTTTCTCGTTGTAACTTGTTATTTTATTTCTGTTTTCATCTGTGTTCCATATTATCTTATAAAGAACATCATTCATAGAGTTAGGACCTACTGTTTATCAGTAACCTTCTCTGACTGAAAATCTTTGTCTGAATGTTTTCTTCCATCAGTGTTATTTAGGAATGATTTAATTCAGTTTAAGCATAGGAATGCTGGCGTTCCCTCGTCTTATTGTCTTAGCTAAATGTTATTCTTAGATGTTATTTTCAGTATATGTTTTGTGAAGATGAACTGAGGAAGATATGGTGAGCCCTGGTCCCAGAATGATCCCACAGACTATCTAATTGTTTCCCTTTGAATGTGTCAAAAGCTGGCTAGTTTCAAAGTGCTTACCAAATCTTAGGCCATTTTGTTGTTATCTTTGTATTTGTCTTGAAAGTAACCAAGTAAAAGGAGAGCTAGGAGAGGATTCGTGGTGAGCCCGGCCCGCTAGTTTCTACTCCAAAGGTTTCCTTCAAGTTTCCCTTTGTTTTAAGATGTTTTCTATTTGAAAGTGTATCAAATGTTGGATAGTTTCAAAGTACTTACCAGATCCTAGTTTACTTTTATGTTTTTCTTGAGTTCATGTCAAAGGCTGGCTAGTTTCAAAGTACTTACCAGATCCTGGGCTGCTCTTGTTTCTGCATCTGTTTATTTCTCCTTCTTATTGTATCATTCCATTCCATAAATCAATCTTCAAAGAGATCCTTAGACATAGATGACTTGCCCCATGGATCACTCTTTAAGCCCTTGTCGTCTCAATTAAACCCTATTATGACTCCATAGCCCAATGGACTAAACCTCGCAATTTTCTATCTTTTGGTCGAAGCTTACTCTAGTTGCCTGCAACTTCTCACCTTTGGAACTTTTTGCACTCAGAACTTTCCACCTTGAACAGTAATCATGCTCAACCATCCAAAAACAAACAAACCCTTGGCCTTCATAACTAGCCTAATATCATAACCCCAAAACTTCAAAGACAAATCCATATTTGTACATATTGGAGAGATCCCTCTCCGGATTCAGGAGGGCTAGATCCTAGAATCCCAAAGTTGGTTGAAACGATGTTGCTTCTGCAGTTTTAGTCTCACCAATCTACTAAATTTATAGATTCCTAACACAATGAAAATGGATTGATAGTGTCACTGACCCAAAATCACCTAGGCAGCAGTAATCCATACCCCTGTTATGCTTATGATCAACATCTCGCAACCGAGCTACCATCAA
Organism: Pinus albicaulis; assembly: GCA_034641835.2. Classification (NCBI taxonomy): domain Eukaryota; kingdom Viridiplantae; phylum Streptophyta; class Pinopsida; order Pinales; family Pinaceae; genus Pinus; species Pinus albicaulis. The sequence continues at coordinate 355,655,936 of CM076578.1, read as the reverse complement.
AGTCATCATGCACCTCTGCAGAAAATGACTAATAGGGCTTTGTCGTACCATCATCAGCAAGGAGGATCATACCCTACTGCACAGGGGACCCAGTACGTAGCTAGGAATGTTGACAGAAGAGCTCCCCCCAGCCGTCATTTACAAACCAGGGATAGGGACCTCAATATCCCCACTCCCCAGCACAAAACCCACCAATGAAAAATAATGCACCAGTGAACTTTGTGCATCCTTCCCAGGCACAACCGCGCCAGTCATACGACCAGGAGAATCCTAGCTATCCTCCTAACACGATAAGGAAAAAAAAAAAAAAGGTAAATCCTAGACAGGTGAGCGATAACCAACAACGTTCTTCGCGATCTCAGGATGGGGGAAACCCCAACCAAAATCAAAACCAGGATACAAGTAACTCCCAAGGGCAGAAAAAGAGGGCTAATCTTTGGACCAACCACTCTTGTGCAATTTTTGGTGAGTATGGACATTACACTCATCATTGTCCCGAACTCCCTGAGCTGAAGAAGCTTCAGGTTAGCCAAGGATAAGGGGGGCCCACAAAGAAAACCTCTGTAGTGAAGGAGCCCTTCCCCCACCAAGGGGTGGTTAGTACCTAAAAATAGCAAACACCCCCTAATGATTATGGAAACAACAGCCACAAAATCTATATGAATGGCGAGGAAATTTTCTTTCAAACACAGAATCAAAGTTATGATACCTCGTCAGACACCAATTTGTCAGGGGCTAACATGAATGCACCTACAACACCATTAACCATATCAAAAATTCCTATTGAACCTTTGCCAAAAATGACTAAGGGACCAACAAGGCGAGCAAGACACCACTCAATGTCCCGCTGCCATGTCAACTTTGGAAGTCATAGAATATTTCCCAAAGCAAAGGAAAGCCTTACTTTCCATGTTAGGCACAATCAACCCTGTTGATTCACGCCTAATGGCTTGTGACTTAGATAAGGCCACTCATAGGCTTCCTTCATTGGTCGCCTTCCAAATACCGATGTCAATCCAGAACATAATTTTCCACTGATGTATCATTGACGAGGGTGCATCCAAATGCATCATGTCAAAGAACGTTTGGCAGAAGTTAGGATCTCCCAAAATGAAGCCATCAGACATCACAATCAGAGCATACGATGGGCGCCCTTCCGCTCCCGTCGGTCTCTATCAAAATGTCCTAGTTTGCTTGGTCGGAAATATGGTTCTTCTGGACATTGAGGTATTGGATGCTTAGCTATATTACAATGTAATCCTTGGGCATAGTTATATGTAAAACATGTCTACCATAGCATCCTCCATCTTCTAGATCATGATGTCCCCCCACAAGGACCACAGCATCACCCTCGACCAAATGATGTACCATGACAAGCGACCCATGACGAACATCGATCTCGTTCTTCCCTATGTGCACACATCTTCTAAAATTCTCACACAGTACCAAGAATATGGCCCTAGCTAATTCAAACCACTGTCTATCCTCGGATCATTCCTAGGAGATCCCCTTGTCATACCAGAATCATTCACTGATATCAGAGGGGCTCCGGTGTGCATGATGTCTACATCAAGCATCGAAGGTAGCCAGGAGACAAAGACTAGTAGTAACGACACCAAGGCCTCTGGCATGACGGCCTCTCTATCCTACACCATCTCCCAAACTCCTTTTCTATACCCTCCACCTGGTTTTGTGTCACAACAGTGTTGACATTGGTAGTGTTGCCAAACATATCTTTTGCAATACCAGTTTTGTACTTGGTCCCACCTGCCATGTTAGGAAGTATGAGCATAACCTCTACATGATTAACCCCCCTCACTCATGAGGAAGCCCCACCTGTTAAGGAAACTACCACAACCATACCGTTTAAAGAAACTCTCATCGCAAAGCTGGTTATAGCGAACAATAAAGCCCATAAAAACGTGAAGAAAATAGAAAACACCATCATACCAAGGGAATTACAACCTTGTGCAGTATGTGACATAGTAGGCCACCATACCCATATCTGCTAGGAGCTAGACGAATTAAAATCGCTCCTAAGTTCTGAAATAAATATCGCGACAACAAGTTCCCGTAAAAAGGAATCAGCCCCAAAATACCAAGGCAAAGAATTACATACCAACCACGCATGCACTATATGTAATAATTATGTGCATTACACCCATCATTATCCAGAAATACCATGATATAAGGATGCCTTACATGACCTAAAACAATCATATCAATAGGATCCCCACATGCAGGCAAATGGAGAAGAGCCTTGCGTCACATTATACCTTCAGGAGGCACGATAGTCACCAGAATGCCTCCCATTCATCCTCCCTACTCCTATCATATGTTGTGCACTTTGCGATGAATGTGACCATTTCATCAATTAATGCACAGCCCTGGAGATGTTCCAAAGATGGTATCCAGTTGACCGTGTGTACTATGTTGGCCTCCGAGCAACCCAATTTTCATGTCCAATATGTTTTGGCAATCACCCATTAGAGCGTTATCATTAAATCCCTCGATTTCTCTTAGTGTTAACCAGTCTATGCACAGTCGTATTTCACCTCTCCCTAGAAGACAGCTCAGAAACAGAATCCATGGATAGCTCAACAACATAGGAGGATGTGACAAGTAGGTCCATTCTCTTCCTATCAATGGAAAAGCAGTCAGTCGGGGAACCCTTAGTCACCCCCACCTGCCCTCCACGAAGAAGACTAAACTGTTCGTTGTGTAACACACGCAACCATTTGGTCATCAAATGCCCAGACCTAGAATCGTTATGCAGATGGTTCCCAATCACTTTATCAATCGAACAAGATGGGAATACCCAGGAAACAATTTCTTTTCTAGTATGTTAGGGAAGCTATCGAGATCATCATTGTACTTATACCCCTCGAGTGCACCCACTAATTGACATCATTCACTCATTAGAAATGCACCGTCGGGATATCATCAGTATAAAGCTTAGAGAACCTAATGGGACGCATATTTCCCCCAGGCAGCCTATGCCATTCCAATACCAAAAGATTGGGAAAGTAAAAAAAACACATCGACCTAACAAGACTGATGTCCAATATAGGGAAGCATGCAAGATATGTGATAGAATCAAGTGCCACCAGGTCAATCAGTGTAAATAAATGAAGCACCTCACAAACATCTTTCGCATTCTCTCCTCTCTCCATCAGAAACGTCTCTCTAACCAAGAGAATATCACACGCTGCTATTGCCGAATCTACTCACATTTTCCCCATACAATGAAATGTGAGCACCTCCCAAAGCTTCGAGCAACAATAGCAGCATTGAGTCTACACTCCCCAAGAGAGATAGACACCCCAAAACTAAAAACTCGGAAATGGCAACAGCGAAATATTTCCCCTATACCTGATCCTTCTCGAGCTTCCACTTCAGGGATGAAAATTAGTGTTGGTTCTCACACCATCTACTCCATAGGAACAGTGTTACCATGAACTATCTGCACTAGCCATAACCACGAAGCAAAGGCATGCCCATTAATGGAAACATTCAAGCACCTATGCACCAATCACAACTTCCAAATCCTAGAAAGTGCCAATTCTCTTAGTACGCTTTATGAGGAACCTAGACTTTCTCTCACGCAAGCCGCCACGATGGAAATTCCTTAACCACCAAATGCTGAAGACACGATACATCATATACGATTCATATCACCATGTATCAGAACCATGACTCGGGTTGTCTTCTCATCAGTCATAGGTGTCGAGTCAGCTACAACTACGAGAGTAGTTGTAACAACGACAGTGCAAACCCAATCTATCTGCACTCTGTCGACGCGTCTTGTTACACCACATCGACGATGGAATGTTATTCATGTCTTTCAACTAGCTCCGTTAGGATTGAACCTCTTCCTCATGGCCTTGTGCAGACCCAATCCCCATTAAAACCCTTATTCCACCCAAATGAGGATATTCTTGAGGCCATGGCGGAACCTGATTATCCATGGGATGCAATGCATCACCGCTCGTTTTTTCTTCTTGAAAAAACGTTCAGCCTTAAAAAAAATGGAAACCAAGGGATTTATGAAATCAAATCAAAAAATTTCCTTCCATCAAGGAAAGTGTATTGGTTCAAAAATCCCATTCCAGCGCCTGATGCGTTCAAAGAAGGGAACATGTCAAACATTTCGCCTACCATCAAGGTGAATATCTCTCGAAATCTTGAGAAAGTCGAAGAAATTTTGCTGGGGGTTACATCTTCCCTAGATGAGATAACCTCTTACACCCATTTATTGCAAGAGTATCGAGATATATTTGCATGGAACTAGTCAGAAATGCGAGGGCTTAGTCCCACTATTGTAGAGCACCATATTAACACTTGGCCTGATGTACCACCAGTATGCTACAAACAGCGTCAACTGCACTCATCCAAGGCAACAACAATTAAACAAGAAATCAATAAGCTTCACAAAGCCATGCTCATCTACCCCATCGCCTACAAATCATGGGTTTCCAATCCTCTTCCCTTCATGAAAAAACAGGGCACCATACACGTTTGTACCAATTTTCGTGATTTGAACAAAGCCTGTCTAAAGGAAAATTACCCTAATCCATTTATCGACCAAGTTATAGATGCTTGTGTGGGAAATGAGTCCCTCTCCTTCATGGATGGTTTCTCTGCATATAATAAAATCAAAATATGTCACACTGACTAGTACAAAACCGCGTTCACCACCCCATGGGGCACATTCACATACTAGGTAATGCTATTTGGTCTTAAAAATGCTGGAGCCACTTTCTAGTGGGCCGTGAATTATATATTTCATGACTTGGCACACCGCATCCTTGCCTACTTAGAAGACCTCACCATCCAGTCCAAGAAGCGTTCTGATCATATCAAGGATCTATGACTGGTATTCCAACGATGTTGGCAATACAACCTACACTTAAATCGACTCAAGTGTGTCTTTTGTGTCACAACAGGATGACTGCTAGGTTTCATTGTGTCCCAACAAGGACCCCCTCAAGGTCCAAGCTATCAAAGAGGTACCACCACCTCAAACCCTTAAGAAAATACAAATCTTGTAGGGAAAGGCCAATTTTCTAACATGCTTTGTCCCAGGCTATGCCACTTGTGCTCAGGGATTCCTATGCCTCCTTCATTAGGATATCCCTTTCAAATGGGATGATCAAGCCCAATAATAATTTGAGGATCTGAAAGACACATTATCTTTGGCACCATTAATCAGTCCCTCAGACTACGATAAGTATTACAACCTGTATCTATTAGCATCTGAGACCTCTTTGGCCAGAGTATTGATCCAGGAAGGCCCCGGTGGGAAAGAACACGTAATCTACTACATTAGTAAAACCTTATCAGGGCCCACATTAAGATATTAGCCCAAAGAAAATATGTCCCTATCATTGATACACGTAGTCCAAATACTTCGCCACTACATTATCTTAAGGACTACAACAGTCATCGCAGATATCAACCCCATGAGATACCTTCTCACACACAATTTAATGAACCACAAGTACGCTCAATGGATAGTTATACTGCAAGAATTAGACTTACAGTGCCCCCAAGAGAAAGAAGGCTTTAATTTTAGCCGATTTCGTCGCAGACCTCCCAAGTCATACGAAAGTATCACCAACCAATGATTCACTATCGGACGAACATCTCTTCCTACTCATGACTGATGACCCTTGGTACAGAGATATTCTCCTATTTTTATGAACGTAAAATTTCAGACCCAAGCTCACCCATAACGACCTTCGACGCATCCGCAACCAGGCCCCTCGATACCTCCTCATGGGAGATGTCATATACCGATGGGGTATCAACACCATCTTACATCGATGCCTCACCCACGACCAAGCCAAACAAGCCCTTAATGACTATCACAACGGATCTTGCGGTGGCCACCTCTTTGGAATGGCCATCGCCCAAGAAGTCCCGTGGGTAGGATATTTTTGGCCCAAGTTATTTTGTGACTGCATTTCAGTAGTCAAGAGGAGAGAGCGATGTCAACGCTTCGCTCACAAGGTAAGAGCCTCTTCTGCTCCCCTGCACCCTGTCATAGTCGCTGATCCCTTCGAAAAATGGGGGGCCAACTTCATGAATTGCAACCCCACGTCATCTGGCAACCACAAATACATCATTGTGGCAGTCGACAACTTCACCAAATGGGTATAAGCCATGCCCACATACGACAACATGGCAGAAACCATTGCATGGTTTCTGTTTAAGCATGTCATCACCTAGTTCGATGGACCAAATGAGTTATTCTCCGACCATGGAAAACACTTCAAAAAAAGAGTTTTCCAAGAGCTATCTCATCTAATCAGATTCACACGTGAATTCTCTTCACCATACTACCCCCAATCCAATAGACAGGTAGACGTTGTAAAAAAAGTACTCAAAACAATATTACAGCGCATAATGGATAACCACAAAAAAAACTGGCACCATATGATTTTCTCCACCTTGTGGGCGTGTCGCACGACAGTAAAAACATCAAAAGGGTTCAAACCCTTCTACTTAGTATACTGGGTCGAAGTTGTGATTCCCATAGAATGCGAGATCCCCAAATTACACACCGTTATCGAAATCCTCGATGACACCCAGCCTCTAGAGCAATGCTTATTATAGCTAGAGTTTGTCGACGAAAGTTGACAAAAGTCACTCCAACACAATGAGTCCCATAAAAATGGGGTGAAAGCATCTTTCGATCGCAACATCACCCCTCGATCATTTACCGAGGGGGAGTTAGTCCTCCGCTACGATGTCGTGAAAGAAGCCTTAGGGCCAGGAAATTTTGAAACATTGTGGAAAGGTCCCTATATCATAAAATGTTGTCTCTTAAAGGGGGCATACATCTTAATAGAGCCTAGCAGAACATGCTTGAGAAACCCCGTCAATGGTGTCTACCTCAAGAAATTTTACCCATAAGGGACACAAGGGTTCAACCCTAGAGATAACATACACAAATCAAACTTTATTTTTGATCATAGACTTGTTCCAAAAAAGTGCTCTGGTGTCATAAATGGATCTTCAACCCAACCATTATTTTGGATTTGCTGATGGAGCATCGCGATGGTCTCAAAATTTAGCAGTAGCCGCTTGGGTCATCTACTACCCTGACTGATCGCCGGTGTTCACCAATGGAGTATGCATCGAAACAGCTAGAAATAATTAGGTAGAATATGACATCATCATAGGGCTCATGAGTGATGCCTTCAATCAAGGCATCTGCCTCTTGCATATCTACCTTGATTCCCAGTTAGTGGTTTCACAGTTAAACCAATAATTTGAGTTACGTGATTCACATATATTTAGAAAATATTTGTGTCCAAAAAGATCAATCCATTAATTTGATCATAGTACATTCACACATGTACCAAGAAATTAAAACCAGACAACAGATCACATAGCTAACAACATCCTAAACTAGAATGCATCTCGTATAAACCATGATACATAAAACCAAAAAACATAAAAACATAGAAATCCATAAGTGAGACACAACATCCATAAAACATAAAATCCATAAGACACATAATCTAGAGCCACAAAAAGTACATCTCTCATATATAGCAAAAAATATTTCTAAGTACAAATAACAAGTCATGTATCTGACCCATAGGTCAACCAAAAAATACATGTACACATGTCATCAAAAATAAGGGAAGCACCCTCACAACGGGTCCTTTCACTGTGTAAAAAATATCTATAGGGTTGTGCCCTGCTAGGTTGTGCACCTGGACCCACGGCTACACCTGATGCCAATACTAGGACAGCTGCCAAAACTGAAGCCGCCACACAACGCAAAGTCAGTCGATAGCCCCTCTCTCGGGCCATCAATGTCTCCAACCAGACATCATCTAAGCCATCGAAAAACCCATGGGTCGACATGCCCTGGGTCAACCTGTCCACTCGGCCCCAAGCATCCGCCAAGTTAGTGGCTTGGGCCTAAGAAGCAGCAAGTTGCTCCACCATCTCTACCATGCGAGCCTGCACTAGCTCAGCATGAGCGATTGACGGAGCATAGTCAGCAATAGCAGATCTTCTACCCTCTCCAGAAGGGCCAACTCCCTCACTGGGTCCTCCACCCTCGCCCTGCCCTAGACCTCCTCCCTACCCCCCAGCCTGGGGCGAAGCTCCTTGAACCCTCCTGTTTGGTTGGTGTCCTACCAACTAATTTTTGGTCTGCCCTACCTCTCCAACATCTGCAAGAGTAACAAAAACAATTTCAGTGTCATCACAATACACATATAAATCATAAATACTCAACAAATTTAGAAAAAGTACACAAAATCATACCTGTCGGTCCCCATACGTACCCAGCAGGAAGACCCATATCTGGGTCTCCTCGATAGTCCATCCCAACGTATGGATATGGGAGGAACATCTGAGGGTTGGCCTCGAACCAAGCCTCGATGATCATGTTCCAATAATGCCCCACCACACCTTCACCACTATAAGGCATCACTAGGGCCCATCTCCTCATACAAGGGTCCTGACAACCCCCCACAGGAACAACCACCACAGGTTGTAGTAGAACCACTCTCTCATACATAATGCTACAAAAGATGCTAGCATATGTAAATATCTTAGATCCATCTTGGACCTTTTCTAGTTGGGACACCATGTCGTCATAGCAATGATGGGAAAAGTCAAAGAAATGCCCAGCCCTTAACTGGAACAGAACACCAATCTATGGCCCTGACACCCTTTGCGATGATGAAGACCTTGTTACTCTCACAATCATAGCCATAGAACACCGCTCTTCTAAGTCAGTCACTAATGCTATCAAAATTCACCCCGCCACAATGAATATATGCCCAGCGTCAAAGATCTACCCTCCCAGGCAGGAGTGGATGGGGGAGTGCCTCACCCTAGGGCAGCAAACCTATCACAAAAAAAATATCCATCTCGAGATGAATAGCCAGGTAACACCCTTGCAGCACCATCACTCTGCGCTGCATGTTCCAGCAATGGACCAGGCAGCGCAGTAATCGATCGTGTGACCGCAGGAGGTCATTCTTAAGGAACTTCAAAAGACCCCATCGAGCTAACTACTCGCAAGCATTAGAATCTTGTGCCACAGCTATACAAAGGTTGGGCCAATCTCTCTCTCTCTCCACATCATCCTGTCACCAAAAAGACACACATCAGTGACAATAAAACACCAAAAAATTTAAAAAATTCCCAAAAAAATTTCAAAGAATCACCTTGGCTTTTCGTCGCTACTATTTCTCAAACAGGTGCGCCGACCGCACGTCTGTATCTCAGACAGACATGGAGGATGCACACAAAAAGAACCCACATGTACGAAATCTGCACGCAAATCCTCAGTTTCATGCAGAGATTCCATGCCTATGCCTTGATCTCCCGTGCAGTTAAGGAAAAAAATGGCTAGGGTTCCGTACAAACCCGGTTTGTACGGACACCTGCCTAGTAACACTGAAAAAATTAAAATGTGGGAATTTTTGTGGCCTACCTGACTCTAGCAACGCAAATCCCGGGTGCACAAGCTGACCACAATGGCAAGAAAGGATCTGCAGCAAGCTCTCACCTCTCAAACTTTCAAACACTCAAATGACACAAAAGAGTTGAAATGAGCCATATTGGCCTATATGTCACCCTTTTTTATTTTTTTGAAGGACCATAACGAGAGCTCAGAGAGACCAATTTCAAAACCAAAAGAAACACAGTGATCAGCACCTCATAACACCCAAAGGAGGATCCACACATTCACGTCTCCAAAAAAATAATCTTTTCAGTTCCGACAAGTATGCCCTCTCTTAACGTATTTTCATTCAGCACATTTTTTCAATATATTTGGATGAGAAATATGCTTTCACTTGGGGTATTTATTGTAGGTATTATATAGTATAACAAACCACATGTCACCCCATGCACCAAAGGTTCTAGACAAGGTATCATTCTACCCCCAACATGATAGAGTCCCTGAGAAACTTTGCATATCTTGACATCATTTCTCTACAAGAAATTAACCATAGGTTCCAAACACTCAACCATGTTTATCATCTCCCCACCTTGCACATGATAGACATCCTCGTGGGTCAGTAGAGCCTCCCCCTCCATGGCGTCCATCACTGAAAGTAGACCAGGCATCAAAATAATATGTCGCCATGGCCATATCACCTCTGTCTGGGAAGCACTTCCTGATCATTCATCTACCATGCATCAAGTCAAGTATTACCACATCAAAACAAAAACCCTTTCCCAAAATACTATTTTCGCAAGTATATCGAACACACACCACCGCGTCTCGTATTTGGCCTACCATCCCCCCATTATCATAGCCCATCTATGATATTTTCCATCCGCTTCATAATCCCCCCACTAAGACCAACCAATGGGGACCCCACCCTCAACAAACACACCTCCCTCACATCCCCCCCAATTTCGTGCAGAAGGATTTACAGGGTTGAGAAACATTAGATAATCTAAATTTTTTTAAAATATTTAAGGCCAAGAGGCAAAATTATCAAATTGTGCATAGAAGACACATACAAAGTGCGCTCTGCGCACATTTTTATTCGATAGTCACGTTAGTCTGTGCGGCTTTCCCTCAGTAAGTCGTGCGGTCCTGAGCATGGAGGATGGTCACCATTCGGGACCACTTGACACACTTTAGGAGAAGATTCTCCACTTGAAGCTACCCAAGGATAGCCACCTAGAGCCACCTTGAGACCTCAAGTGAGCACACAAAGGAATCAACCCCCACTCTTGGGCCACTATCCACAACTGTAACAAGAGTGGGAACAAGGATTTGAATTTTCCTATAAAATGCCACCATGAGAAGAAAAAAATGAGAACACATTGTTATGCTGGAAAACTTTCCCATGAGCAAACTAGTAGTGTCTCATCCGAAGAAGAAATAAAGTTAGAGGATTCAGTTGTTGGCCACCCAAAAACTCCAATCCCTTAGCAAAAGAGAGAGGCATTGTAGAACCATCTCGAGGGTAAAGCCCTCCTTGAATTGGGATTAGATCTCCATAGCTCTAAGGATCCTCTACAAGTGTTAAACTTTCTACCGCTTATTTACTAATAACGGATAATAAGATGGGATTAGTTATCCGTTCAGATTATTGGATCATTTGACTTGATTGAGCTTGTGTTTATGTATTTTTTTTTTTTGTTCTTCTTATTTGTAGCATACTATGTTCCACAAACTATTTTTTTTACATGTTAGTATGTTTCCACTAAATAGCTAACATCTCTTTCTGCCTGTGACCATTGCTTGTAGGTTGCAACCATTCCTATCAAGCACTAGTGTTTTAGTACACTTGTTGAATAAACACACCATAACAGGTGCATTGGAACAAACGTATATGAATAGTATATCTTGTGATGCTATTATAGGAACACCTTAGTTGGAAGGTCATGACATGATTTCCAAGATATTCTCCTTGTTTTCCTTCTAATTTTGGAACATTCGAAAGTAATTTGGCAGGCATGAGTGGCTAATTAGGGCAATGTGCAATAGGGTCATTATTTAAGTGCCTTAAATCAGGTAAATTTAAGGAAGATAAAAATGGGACCTGAAATTTTTTCGTCATTGTGAAAGGATTTTGAACAACTATGTGTAAAGGGGTCCTCTATGGGGAAGTGTGAGGAGAACCACCTTGCTGGGTGTCTCGTGGACTTTCTAGAGTGGAATTTGGGCTCCCAAAAGGGGTAGCATGTGGGGAACCTTGTGGGGTCATGAAAGGTGAGTTTTGATGGGGAGGGGTTCCAAGAAAAGTTGCACTGATAAAGGAAGATCCTATAACGATGGTTGGTGATATCCTCTATGCCTAAATGGCGGGAGGCCTCGCATACCTCTCGGTAATGGGGGGAGGTTTAAAAAATTTATATATCGATGGGGAGTCATGGGGTCCCCTATGGTGTTGCGTAGCATGTGCGTTACTTTGTGTTGGAGGGAAGGGGATATATATCAATGCAATAAAATCACATACATAAAACAAAGATACTTTACTTTTACAATTAATTTATGTGATCAATCAAACAAAGAGTGGTTTTCGTTTGTTGTGTATGATAAAAAATATTATGTAGAACTAATCGTCCTTTCCACTCTCAAATTAATTGGGCCTTGCAAAGATATATTCTGATGGATACTAGGGAAATGTCCCAAAATAACTAGTGACACTTTCTAGGAGCCGAAGAATCGACCAATGTAATGGATGAGGCTTTAGTGGTTCCCACACCTCCACCCATAGGGAAAGGATGCCCTATATTTTTTCAACTAAAGTACCTTCATCCCACTTGAGAATTTGAATCTTTAGATTCTTGGTAGTCAGTTACTAGTACCAAGCACTAGATGGGTCGAGTGGCCCAAAATATTACCTCATACACTGGACCCAAGCCAAACACCCTCTGAATCAAGTCTCTGATATGCTCAATTATTCTTTTTCGTGGGATGATTGAAGGATTTTAGGCACCCTAAAAGTCAACTTCTATGTTTCATAGATGTAACATGACCATGGCATCTTATGGGATTCCTACCCCCAATGGTCCCAACCTGAACTATAAAATATTTTGTGGCCCCTATGGGGAGATTTAGTTGGTTCAAGTTATGGTTGCTTTTAGGAGTCTTAATTTTCTTAGGGTGTGAAATGGTAAGAAAAAGTAAGCTAAGTACAAAAATCTCTATAAATAGTATTCCCTCTTATACGAGGCCTAGAAATGCTTAGTGTGTGGTCAAGTGAACATAAAAAGTGTGAAGAGATGCAAATATATGATGATCACTTACTATATCTCCCTAACTACACTGAGTTTTGGTTGTTCCTTGAAAAAATAAATGATTTGAAGATAATGGGCCACTTACTCCTTTTTCGTATTATGATACGTGGGTCTAAAGGGATATGGGAAACTCAAGTGATTTAAGAAAGTGTTCATATGCAAGCCCAAGCTCACCTAAAAGACGCAAGGGAAGCAGGGATTACTTACTTTTTGTCATGACACTTGGCCCTAGTCCCAAAAACTAGTGAAATCGAAAAAAATATTTTTTTAGTAACAAGATTGGTGGATGATGGGCCACTTACTCCTTTACTAATTAACCTAAGTGACTTGCAGAAAATTTAGAAAATTTGTTTGAAAAACATACATGGAATTTGGCCACTTGCTTTTCTCCCTAATTAAGGTATGTGTGCATTGCAAATACAAATTAAAAATAACCCAATTTCTCCACTAATAGTGGTTAATAAAGCAACCAGAAAAACTAAACAAACTGTTAAAAAAATATAGAGGTTAAATAAATTCACTAAATGATTCCAATCACCTGAGAAAAGAGAAAATACAAGGTACTTTTAGTTTTCTAGCAACTACACAGGTTTAGCTATGCAAACACGCACTCACGCGTCTATCTGAGAAAAAGTCACATGGCTGATAATAAATAATGAACTTCCAAGCTTTTGGGCTTAGAACAGGTCCAAGAGGTCTTGAAAATTTTCCAGAGAGGTGATGGGCGCCTTGTAAGGTGTTTGTGCAGAGAGGAGGTCCGGAAAATATAACCGTTAGAATAAAGAAAAGAAACCTGTGGAGTCACCAATTCTGTTTTAGTGTTTTTGTGGAAATGGAGTACCAAATAACACCTCCTTAGCAGATGGTTGTTCCCTGCAATAAGATAACATAAAAAATTGGTGTTGTTAGTGGAAAAAATTAGATAATAAAATCATTAAAAATGGTGAAAATAATGCATCTACAAACATAAACTAAACAAATAGATAAAAAAACAATCTAATGCTTAATGAAGAAAACATGTCAACAAAATAATGGAAAAAGGCTCCCTTTATTGACTATTGGTGGTATAATATGAATACTAAACACTTAAAGGGAATTATTTGAGCTACGATACTAAAAATCCTTAGCAAAGAGGTCCCTTTCCTCAATCTCTTTGCAAGCTTCTCCTCTTTCTCAAAAGTAGTATGAAGACTCTCTCAATGGTGGAATCTTCTTCTCTCACTAAGACGATGGATTTATTAGAAGCAATATGGCCAACATTTTAGCGCTCTTGCATATTTTTCTTCAACAATGAAATGTGGTTTTTCTCTGATAGAAATTTGGTCAGCATAACATTTTCTCATGTTTTCATTCTCCCATGGCTTATATATATATATATATATATATATATTGAATCCATCTTCCCTCTCTTGGTTCATGAATGATCATTACTCAAGAGTAGGACAAGATGACTCCATTGAGGGTTGCATAACTTCAGGGCAACTAAAATTCGGTTGTCCTTGACTAGCACATGTTAGGGAATCATCCTCCAAGTGTGGGAAGTGGTCCCAAATTTTCCAAGTCACACTTTTCCTCGACTGCGCGGATTTTGAAGGAAAAGCCACGTGGTCGCGCTTTTTTCCTTCTTGTATGGTGTGGGATCAAAATTTTTCATAGGTAGATGATGGGCCTCTAAATTAGACATAAAATAAGGCCCATCTAACTTTTCTTAGGCCCATCTACCTTCCTTATGCACATGAAAAGATATATTAAATCTCTCCTTCTGAACTTAATAATGTTTTCTTATGCTTTAATATGTTCTTAAGAAGGTTTAAAGGTAATTGCATATTTGTGCCTAATATTGGTTATTTTTGTAGAATATTGTGAGAATATTGGGTAGATTATGCAGATTTGGAGAAGGAGATAATTTAGGGACTTTCTCCCTGTCACTCGAAAATCAAGATTGAAGAATAAATGAGCACAATTTTAGGAAATTATCGAGAAATCTTGGAGAGATTCAAGGGGGTTGTTCACCCTCATTAACTATCAAAGGTAGCCAAGCAAATTGAAGGTGAAGTGTGCTCAATCTATGCTTTACTTGGAGTCAAAGTGGACTCAATCACTATTTTCTAGGGAGTTGTTGATAGCGTCCCTTAAGGATAAATAAAGCTGATCAGGAGCTAATTAGGGTCGATTCCAGTCTGGTGGATTCTGGTCCATTCAATTCCATTCAGAAATTTTTTGCAAGATATTGAGTTTTATTATTATTGTACTCAATATTAACTTTCGGAAATGTAATGATGCTATTCACTTTCTGAAATTAGCAGACAAAATCCATTTTATTGATTTAGTTCCAGAGAGCTAGGCTTGTGGGTTAGAACCCAACCCATGTGCCTCAGCTTCTCTGATGTTTTCATTCCTTTATTTATGTCATTTAGCTAGTTTTATTTTTGATATTTTCATTGTTGTTTTAGTTTTCTTCCAGTTGTCTTTTGCTGTAGATTTAATTTGCTTACAAAGTGGTAGAATAGTTGATAAAATCCAAAAGCTGCGGATCACGCCTCCCCCTCTCATCTCTGTCAATAGAGCTCGAAGAGGGTAGACCGTCCCACAGACCAAAAATGATTTCTCGCTTATGATTTCTTGGAAATAGATTAGATCAGTGACTAGATTTTCATGAACATATTGTCTGTCTTTTTTTGCATAAGTAGGCAGGGTTAATTGCTGGTACAAGTATTTTCACCTAGAAGAAGTTCATTGACACCTCCCCACTTCATTTCCCATCTCCCTTCCATCTTTGTTATTACGCGTCTATTCCCTTATATTTCACTTATTGCAATTGACGCACCCTTTTACTCCCAAAAACACTTAAAAGAGACTAAGTTCATCATCTATTCCTTCGTTTTCATGTTTCACAGCTATCGAAACCATTTTAAACACTTCAAAACCTTATAGTTTTACCTCTGCCCTTTTCTTCTCAAATTTCATGCTTATCACATTTCGAATCCCGCAGATCCTCCCCGCTCTCCCTTCCATTTTCCTGCTCATGATTGCGATTGCGAGAACCATTCCACCTTACCGCTACCATTTATAATAAAAAAAAACTCCATAAAACATTGAAATACAACCTTTTTCCTTTAGACTTACCGCAAATTCCATTTTCTCTCTTTCGCAAACTATTTTTCCATTGATCCCCCATTAATACTCCACTCCCGAAACTCTAGTTGTGATGATATATTCCACCACCCGATAACCTTTCTGCCTTACCTTTTCCATTTATCATCGAAAAGTCTCCAAAAATGTTAAATTCCAACGCTTCTTTGTTCCTCTCACTTATCCCAGCGATTGCAACCGCACAAACCGCACATTCTTTCATCATTTTCCAAGTTCTGCTCCAAAACCGTGATTGCGATATTGTTATCACAACTTCTCCACCCGCATTATTGCCTTCTCGCATTCTTCATTTATCACGCTATCGCCTTTTTTCATTATCGCCCATTCGCACTTTGTAAATTACATTCATCAGATTATCATTCATCGCATTATCGCTCGTCGCATTTTCATTATCCACCCAACAACACATTCATGACTCCACTAACCTTGCTATATCGCATATCACATATCACATTGCAGTAATCCAATCGCACTTCCTCCATCACATATTTGAAAGCCTCCCACTCCAAAGGAATTTTGCAATAAAATAAGGCTTTAATAAAATCCAAACCCCTCTTTCCACACTTCTAAGCCTTGTACCATATGTTCAAGCCCTACATTAGCATTTTTAGCCCTTTTTCCTCCAAACTACAATAAACGCTTTTTAAAGTTTAGTTAGATCATGAATAGTTGCATGGTTAGAAGCATGATAGCATGGTAGATAGATCATAGGATAAATAAGGTGTGTTTAGCTGATTGGACAAGTTAAGTGTGGTTTAAATTAGTTTATTTTCTGCCATTTCTTTTCAACAAGTTAACATAGTTTCCTTTCCTATCATTTCTTTTCAGCAATTTAGTTTAGTTTCCTTTCTGCAACTCATTTTAGTTCCATTGAAGTGTGATAGACTTCACTGAGAAACCCTAGAAGTAGCACCCTTTCGTAGATCGGAAGAGGATGGCATCAGTAGAATGCATCTGCTGTGTATATATCATTGTCACCTCCAAGTTTGTACAAACCCCGGGTTGATAAAGTAAAGTAGGGAAGCCCCTGGGAGTTGCAACACTCTTGGTGCATACCAGGGCTCACCACTTTTTGGCGTTGTTGTCAGGGAGGTGTCTATTAGATGCTTTGATTATGTTTTAGCATTATTTTTTGCTTTCCTTTTTCGTGTTATTTCCAAAATATTGAAAAATACAAAAAATATGTTCTCATGCCTCATAAGAGTAGGTATACTCAGAAATTTTTTAAAAATAATTCTCCAATACCAACCCCCCCCCACTTGACCACGTGGTGTAGTAAGAACCAGATTACCATACACTCTTGAAGGTAGAAGAGATGGATGGATATGATGACAATGAAGAATACCTTATTGGGTTTCCCATTCAAGATATGGAAATCAGTGTACATATGAAGAACATCCCTCCATATTTCCTTCCCAACTTCCATGGTATGAGGACAGAGGATTCAGAAACATTTCTCTTTCAATTTGAGATACTTTGTAGTTATTATGGCTACTTATCACACACTCAAAAAATGATATTGTTTCCTGCAACGTTGAAGTATAGAGCTCTTAAATGGTTCATGATTCTAGGTACTAATTCAATAAGATCATGGAGTATATGCAAAAGATCTTTCTAGAAAAATATAAATATCGTGATCTTAGAGAAAAAAATTTTAGAATGAACCAAGAAGAATATGAGAGCCTTGAGGATATAGTATAGAGGTTCATGTATAATGTTGAGAGGGTAAAATTACATCATCTAGGATTTGACACATTAAAAACCCTCTTATTTAGGAAAATTAGGGATGAGTGCATTGATCTCCTTAATCTCATGAGCAGAGGAGATGTATACCAATTATCATTTGAAGAAATTTGTGAAACATGCAAGCACATATCAAGAGGAAGGAAAAGAGTAAGTAAATCAACATCAACATTGGTAAGGCAAAAGGAACTTGGAAACTTGCTTGATAACTTTAAAACATAAATTCTTAGCAATCTAAGTGAACAAGTAGAAATGTTAAGAATGCAAAATGAGAAAAAAGAAGATGTTGATATTTTTGGTATCCATGCAGAATCATATGTTACTAAATGTTTTTCATCATTCCCCAGGTTTAAATAAGTTTACCAAGAAGACAATGGAGCGAGGCAATCACCAAAGAAGCTATGTTATGTAGCTCCAAGGAGACCCTGGAAGCCTAGTCAACTTGATATGATGAAAGGACTTACTTCACAATGTCAAGCTTATTCACATCCATATCAAACTAATTGGGACACACTCACTCCTTGGAAACCTTGGCCATCTCAACCTCAAATCCAATCTTCGCAACATGGTTAGCAAGGACCTTATTGGGAAAATCCACAACATCCTCAATATTTCCCTCAATATCCTCCATACCCAACTCCATGTTATCCCTACCATCCACCTCCACCACAATAAAAGCCTCAACCATATCCATCTCATATATCCACCCCCACTCAACTACCTATACCACCATTTCCAAACCCACACCATGAAGTATCTCAGCCCACTTACAATGTTGAGGTAAAACACTACCAAACATATCCTCTTGATCTAGATGGTATTCATCTTAGTTCAAGAAAGGTATTGCAAAGAAGATATTTTCTTAATGTAATTGAAGGACAACATCAAGAAGAAGAAGATCCAAATGAGGAGATCAAAATATCAAGGGCTACACTTGGTGCAAATTCAGCATCAGAATCGGATGTTGAGAAAGTTTCCTCATGTTTACCAGCATTTCCTCCATGTGTTCAAGAGAACAATCAGCAAAAAGAGGAATATTTGAATGTCATAATAGAAAAGGAAATCCAAGATGATCCAACTCATCAAGTGGACTAGGGGCATCACAACTATATTTACATATGGTTCCAAAAATTCATTAAGTTGCAGCAACATGCTCTTCTCCAACAGTACTTGATACAATCCCAGTCAAAGAAATTCATCTCTCATATTTAGGTACGTGTCAAAGAATGTATTCCAAGTGTGCACATGATTTTATATTTCATATTGATGTGTACATGTCTCCATTGGAAGTATTCCTATACTTGAAAAAGGTTTTTTTTTCAAGTAGAGTAGGAAAGTGAGAAAAAAATAAATAAATAAAATAAAATCTCAAATGAAAACCTCTTTTGAGGTGTCTAAGATTGGCTCACTGAACCTGTTGGGGTTCCCATGTTTTGGCCAGATTGGAAGGACCAAAAGATGAGACAACATCATAACCACTTTGGGCCCCTAGGATCTAGCCCTCCTGGACCTAGAGAGGGATCTCTCCATGAAGCAAAGAATGATATATCTTTGAAAGCTCATGTA
This sequence comes from Pinus albicaulis, assembly GCA_034641835.2. Taxonomy (NCBI): domain Eukaryota; kingdom Viridiplantae; phylum Streptophyta; class Pinopsida; order Pinales; family Pinaceae; genus Pinus; species Pinus albicaulis. The sequence continues at coordinate 355,636,733 of CM076578.1, read as the reverse complement.
TTAGGCTAGGTATGAAGCACAAAGGGGGGTTTAAAATGATTTGGTTGGTTGGTTGTTGAGTTGAGTCACGAGATCATAGACTGAGAAGGTAATGGAAGGAAAGGAGCAAAGGAGTAGGACGTTTCGATAAAAGAGGATAGGTCAAAAGAGTGCCATCCATTGGGCTATGGAGTCATGAAAGGGAATTACTTGTAAACCACTAGCCAAGGCTTTCAGAGGGCAATTCATCTACACTAAAGGATTTTTTTAGATAGATGGTGGAATGGAACAATAAGGATTGAAGGTGAAAGAAGGAAAACAACCCAATTTCTGTCTATAGATCAGGTCAGAGGTCATTTAACTCCAGGTCAGCTTTAGCATGCTCTAAGGGAAAATAGAGATAATTTTAACAGAGCCGGGGTTTGTAGATCAGAGAAGGACTTTGAACCTTCAATGCTTTGACACCAGCAAGGACATCCAAGCAGCAAACCCTGAATTCATACATCAGTTAGCAGCATATGGAACCGCTACACTGGTTAAATTAGCTGAATTTACTCTTAGATAACACATACAGTAGAAAACATTAAAGGCAAGGAGAACAAAGACATAGGGTACCTAACAAGGGTAAATCCTATGCCATATTTTTTATGCAAGCCAGAAGACCAATGAACAGCATGAAAAATGTAATAAACAATGTTAGAGAAAACATCACCAATAGTAATAGACCAAGATCCTGTGAAATTTTCTTGATTAATTGATGCAAAACCAGTCACATACACTGAGCTCAATGGCTAATACAGTCCAGACTTTCTCCTCCCAGCCTACTACATACAAACTACTCTGTTACTCCCTCCCAAGACTATTCTAACAGTCAAAATGAATCCCTCTAACAGCAATCGACAACAACCGAACAACAACCTTTTCAATTAGTTCTATGGATTACTTATTGGGGAATGAATAATAGCAGGAGTAAATACAAATTAAATGGATCCATTAAGACAGAGTGATGGAAGAGTCTGAGACCACTCTGCTTAATAGCTCTGCACTGTACTCTGTAGACCGGTTCAGAGATCTCTGTCGGGTCAGATTTGACCTCGGATGTGTTCTTGAATGTCCTTCTGGCTGTAAGGCCCTCTGTTTTGTCTTCTGAAGCAAGTAAGGTGACTGAAAAGGTCTTCAGGTCTCCATGCTTCCATAACTGTAGTCCTGACAGTATTTAAGAAGCTTCTGTCAATGAAACACGTTTAAGGGCTCAAGGAGGCATGGAGACTCTGTAGGAAAGTGTCCTTTTGGAGAAACAGTGCTCTGCTGACATTATACATAGATTTGGCTTGTTACAGGTGCATTTGGGTCTCTGGACTGCGTCTTTTCCTTTGATCATGGGATTAAGCGAGAAATATGAAATTAACGGGCTCCAATCCCTTTTCTCTTTGCTGCTGTAACACTGTAATAGCGCCCCTGTATTCTAAATCACAAAGTGAGCTAATCACTCTGTAACAACCCTACACAATTAATAAACCGATTACAAAATCCCAGGGGTGGTGGAGAAATGCTGCGGAGGCCCGTGGAGTGGTGGTGCAACTGTGGACGAATGGTGAAAAATGCGAAGGAAGCGGAGAAATAATGCATTAGCGGAAAACCCAAAGTCTTAAGGTTTGGGCGATTTGCAAAGAAATTTACGAAAATCCCATGAAACGAGGCGCGATGTGGGACCCGGCATGGGTGGAGGGAAATTAGTTTTGGACCGTCGGATCTCAGGAGGAGATCAACGGTGGAGATTTAAAGTCAAAGTTAAAAGGGGCTCCGATGAAGAAACTGATGGGGGGGGGGGGGGGGGGGCGGATTATATCTCAGCCATCGGATCTGAAGAAATGGACGACCAAGATCGAATCGACGGATCACAATCGGGGGCATGGGGGTGGCACTTTTAAACTTTTGCGATTGCGATGGAGCGATTGAGCGCCAACCGTCTGATCTGGGTCAGATCGACGGCGGAGATTCAATTAGTGAGGAGAAATAAGGGCCACAGGGCGATGATGCGATTATGCGATGGCCGTTGGATCAAAAGGAATGAATGGTCAGGATCAGATCAAGGAAATCGCAATCGCACAGGGCAGAAGGTGGCAGCGATTGGAAAATGTGATTGCGATTGGAGCGAGAGAAAGAGGATCATCGGCTCAATAGGGGAATCGACAGTTCAACTTTAATCGAAGGGGCAGAAAGGGAAGGGCAACGAGCGCGCAGGGATTAGCGTTGGGCTGTTGGATCAAATTATGGATCAATGGCGGAGATCACAGTGGGAGCCGATCAAACAAAACTCTAATTGCATCGGAAGTTTTAAGTTAACACATAGAAATGCGCTCGCCCGATGGTGCGATTGCGATTAGCACCCAAGGCTTAAGCGCTTGATCCTGGGCACGGGGCATATGGCGGGGAAGTGGTTAAGGGGCTAGGCCGAAAGGGGCTAGGCCTTAATATAAGGTAGAAAGTGGGTTTTTTGGCCCGTTTTAATGCATTTTAAGGCCAAAGAAGGGTAATGATAGAGAGGAAAAGGGTTTATTAAACCAAAAAAAGAGTATTTGAAGGGTTTAAAAGGGAACTTGAGATGGTTTAGAGGGTTAATGGGGGAAATAGAGAGTAAAAGGGGATGAAGCAGAGGTTTAGAAGGGAGGATATAAGGGGAAAAAAAAAGGAGGCCTTTTGGAAATTTCTTCACAATCAGAGAGGCTTTATAACTGGAAATAGCAGTGGGGATTTATCAAAGGACAAGGGCATAAGGAGGCTTCAAGGATGATGTGTTTTCAGGGGAAATGCATTCCTTGAAGGCTCAAAAACATTTTAGCCCCCTGTTTGCTTGTCAAAAAATTCATAGGGGGCTAACACAACCTCCATGAGGGGTTCATTGGGTTGAAAAAAAGAAGAGAAAAATAAAATATCCTTGGTGAAAACCTTCTTTGAGGTGCCTAGGAATACCTACTAGTTGAAAACCTCATTATGGCAGCTAGTAGGCCTTACAAAAAAAAAAAAAAAAAATCTCCATGTATCTCTCTAATAAATGTAGGTGCTCTCCAACCTTTGCAAGCAGAAAATAGCAAGTTGGCACAAAAATAAAATATGGTCAACACAAAAATAAAATATGGCCTCTAAATTAGATGTAAAATAAGGCCCATCTAACCTTTCTTAGGACCATCTTCCTTCCTTATGCACATGAAAAGATATATTAAATCTCTCCTTCTGTACTTAATAACGTTTTATTGTGCTTTAATATGTTCTTAGGAAGGTTTAAAGGTAATTGCATATTTGTGCCTAATATTGGTTATTTTTGTAGAATATTGTGAAAATATTGGGCAGATTATGTAGATTTGGAGAAGGAGATAATTTAGGGACTTGCTCCCTACCACTGGAAGATCAATATTGAAGAATAAATGAGCACAATGTTAGAAAATTATGGAGAAATATTGGAAAGAATCAAGGGGGTTGTCCACCCTACTTAATTATCAAAGGAAGCCAAGAAAACTGAATACGAAGTGCACTCAATCTATGGTTTACTTGGAGTCAAATTGGACTCAATCACTATTTTCTATGGAGTTGTTGGTAGCTTCCCTTTAGGATAAATAAAGTTGATCAAGAGCTATTTAGGGTCGATTCCATTCCATTTGATTCCATTCGGAAATTTGTTGCAAGCTATTGAGTTTTATTATTATCGTACTCGAGATTAAATTTTAGAAATGTAACAAGGCTATTATATTTCTAAAATGAGCCGACAGAATCAATTTTACTTCTTTAGTTCCAGAGAGTTGGGATCGTGGGTTAGGGCCCAGCCCATGTGCCTCAGCTTCTCTGATATTTTCATTCCTTTCTTTCTGTCATTTATCTAGTTTTATTTCTGATATTTTCATTTTTGTTTTAGTTTGCTTCTAGTTGTCTTTTGTTGTAGATTTAATCTTCTTACAAAGTGGTAGAATAGTTGATAAACTCCAAAAGCTGCAGATCACGCCTCCCCCTCTCATCTCTGTCAATAGAGCTCAAGGAGGGTAGACCGTCCCACAGACAAAAAAGCTTTCTCGCTTATGATTTCTTGGAAATAGATTAGATCAGTGCCTGTGTTTTCATGAACATATTGTCTGTCTTTTTTTGCATAAGTAGGCAGGGTTGATTGCAAGTACAAGTATCTTCGTCCGGAAGAATTTCATTGACACCTCCCAACTTCATTTCCCATCTCCCTTCCATCTCTGTTGTTACACTTCTATTCCCTTCTATTTCACTTATTGTAGTTGTTGCACCCTTTTATTCCCAAAAACACTTCAAAATGACTAATTCCACCTTCTATTCCTTCGTTTTCACATTTCACGGCTATTGCAACCATTTTAAACACTTCAAAACGTTATAGTTTGACCTCTGCCCTTTTCTTCTCGAATTTCATGCTTATCGCATTTCACATCTCACAGATCCTCCTTGCTCTCCCTTCCATTTGCCTACTCATGATTGCAATTATGATAACCCTTCCACCTTACCACTACCATTTATTATAAAAAAAACTCCATAAAAAATTGAAATACGACCTTTTCCTTTAGACTTACCACAAGTTTCCCTTTCGCTCTATCATAAATCGCTTTTTCCATTGATCCCCTGTTAATAATCTACTCCCAAAACTCCGGTTGCGATGATATATTCCACCACTCGATAACCTTTCCACCTTACCTTTTCCATTTATCATCGAAAAGTCTCCAAAGACATTAAATTCCTGCCCTTCTTTTTTCTTCTCACTTATCGCAGCAATCACAATCACGCAAACCGTAGATTCTTTCGTCATTGCCCAAATGCCACTCTGAAACCATGACTGTGATATCGTTATCGCAACTTTGCCACCCACCTTATCGCCTTCTAGCATTCTCATCTTATCGCGCTATCACCTTTTCTCATTTCGCAATCATCGCATTATCGCTCATTCACACTTTGCAAACTACATTCATCGGATTATCGTTCGTCGCATTATCACTCGTTTCATTTTCCATTATCCACCCAACAACACATTCATGACTTTGTCAACCTTGCGATATTGCATATCGCATATCGCATTGTAGTAATCCAATCGAACTTCCACCATCGCATATTTGAAAGCCTCCCGCTCCAAAGGAATTTTGTGATATAATATGGCTTTAATAAAATCCAAACCCCTCTTTCCACACCTATAAGCCTTGTCCCATATGTTCAAGCCCTCCATTAGCATCTTTAGCCCTTTTTCCTCCAAACTGAAAGAAACACTTTTTAAAGTTTAGTTAGATCATGAATAGTTGCATGGTTAGAAGCATGATAGCATGGTAGATAGTTCATAGGATAAATAGGGTGTGTTTGGCTGATTGGCCAAGTTAAGTGTGGTTTAAATTAGTTTATTTTCTGCCATTTCTTTTCAGCAAGTTAACATAGTTTCATTTCCTGTCATTTCTTTTCAGCAATTTAGTTTAGTTTCTTTCCTGTCATTTCCTTTCTACAATTCATTTTAGTTTCATTGAAGTGTTACAGACTTCACTGAGAAACCCTAGAAGTAGCACCCTTTCATAGAGCGGAAGAGGATGACATGAGTAGAATGCATTTCTTGTGTATATAGCATTGTCACCTCCAAGTTTGTACAAACCCCGGGTTGATAAAGTAAAGAAGGGCAGCCCCTGGGAGTTGCAGCACTATTGGTGCAATACCAGGGCTCACCAGTAGCCTTAGGAGAAATTAAATTTTTAGAACTTCCATAATGTCTTCAGTTGGAAAATATTTATCAGTACGTTCTTTTGGACAACCTTAGGTGTAGTTTAGAGTGTACAAATTTTTGTGTGTTAATTTAAGAGTGATTGAGGAAGAAGTGTACGTAGAGCAGTCAAAATGATTTGAAACCTTTGATAGAGATTCACATGTGTGCAGACTCAAGCAAGCGTTGTATGGATTGAAACAAGCACCCTATGCTTGTTACACGAGGATTGACAACTATTTCACTGAGTGAAGTAGATGCAAATCTTTACCATATTGTGGTTGAAGGTAAATTATTGATTATAATATTATATGTTGATGATTTAATTCTAACAAGTGATGAGAAGCTAATAAAATCTTGCAAAGAAGATTTTTCAAGACAGTTCAAGATGAAATACATGAGGATCATGCATTATTTCCTTGTTTTGGAAATTTAGAAAGGATATGGGGAACTGTTTGTCTCTCAGGGCAAGTATGTCAATGAGATATTGAAGAAGTTTCACAGGGAGAGTAAAAAACCAATGGAGACTCCTTTAGCAAGGAATTCGAGGAAGGAAGATGCTACTTCAGGAGAAGTGGTAGAAGCTATCATTACACACATCTTGTGGGTTCACTTATGTAATTGATGAACACACGATCAGACATGTGTTATGTATTTAACCAACTTAATCAAGCAATGGTTAAGCCAACCAAAATATATTGGAAGGTAGTCAAACATGTGTTCTGATACCTCAGAGTCACCACTCAGTTTGGTATTTGGTACAAAGAAACATAGGAAATGAATCTGCAAGTCTTCACATATGTAGATTGGGCAAGGATTCCACCAAACAGGAAGAGAACATCTGGCAAAATCTTCAGTTTTGGTTATACAACAACTTCCTGGTACAACAAGAAGCAAATATCAGTTGTACTTAGTTTAGTAGAAGCAAAGTACATAGATGATATTCAAGTAGCTTGTGAGGCTATCTCAATGAGGAAGATCCTTGTTGGGTTATTTGGTCAACAGATTAATCCTATAGTTATTTACTGTGACAACCTACGTTTTATCAAACTCCCAGTGAATCTAGTTTTTCATGATAGGTCCAAGAATATCGACATATAGTACCACAATCTCAAATATTCTGTGCAGAGGACATATTGACGAAGGCACTTTCAAGAGGAAAATTTGAGTTCAATAGAGGCGGGATCAAGGTATATGATAATCCATATCCTGTTGAGAGGTATTGTTGAAAATGTCACCAAGAAAGCTTCTAATTTAATTTTCCCTTGAATTAAATGAGAAGAAAATTGTAATTCCACATCACATGACAAATTGTACTAGTTAAATAAGATAGTTTGACTTAGTTGGTTCAGTTAATTAAAGTTGAGGGTCTAAGTTGAGTCATGTATAGTGTTTCCCACTTTTTAGGATCCCTGCTTGAGTTTATTTTGAGTCTTAATTAATTAATTCAGTTTATCCGAGTTGAAGTCAGTTTAACTAGTTCAAACTATTGGAGGAACTAGTGGGAGGTTTATTTGTGAGTTTTGCACTCAGTGATCAACCAATTAACTAATAAATCAGCCATAAATAACTCATGCATATATAAACTGAGTGTTACCCAGTTGAGATTTGAGTTCAAGGGTAGTGTATTATCAATTGTATAATCATCCAAATTGTATAGGTGGAGCATGTAGTCAAAGGAAGGCCTATGATAGATTGTGTAGTATTGTATGGGGATTTCCCTAATCAATAGGGGCTAATTACCAAAGGAAATAACTCAAGGAAATACGGACTTGCGAAAGAAAAAATTTGGTTAAGTATTGGCCTAGGCTTGTCTAGGAAGCAGTGAGATAGATAGAGATAGTGCATAGGTTAATCGGGCATGAGCAAAGCATTGTAATATTCCTAATTGTGTAATGTGTTGATTGAATTATTTCTCTTATATGTTTCGTGATTTCGAAATCATTTAAATTGCTTTCCGCAATTGGTAGAGTATATTCAATTCTAATATTTTATCAAATTACAATTAGTAGTTTGAATCTACAAGGAATTTATACACACCCAGTCACTTCCATGTTGCGATTGATAGGAAACATACTCAACCATTCTCGTTCTCATTGTTTCATTTCCTCTATTTTATGTTGCTTGTGATGTGTAGTCAACAAGAAACATTGTTATAAATTTCATGATACACGAATAACACAATCATGACCATGTACTTGCATTCGTGAAACTATCATGGAAATTCTTGCTATGAAAAATTGACCATGTTAGTGTTCCAACATATTTACAAATAATGTTCATTAATCCTAGTCTCACCGAGTTGTTTTCCATTTGTAATCAAACAACTCACATTAGAACAAGGTAATTATCAAGCATCAATTACTACATGAATCAGGCATGGGGTTAAATAGTTCATACCAACATTTAACACCTAAGAATTTACTTAGTAATTTTTCATAAATCATTGCCGGCTTGTGATGAAGCCCATCCAATCTAAGAGTTGAACCTGAATGATCTGATACCACTCTGTTACATCACCCAACCCATTGAATACTATTAGAGGAATGGGGTAGAACATATTTTTTTCCTCCAAACTCTTCTTGGCTTCCAAACTTGTCATAAGGGCATCAAAATGAGTGTTGTTACTCTACACACACACACACACACACACACACACACATATCAGTCCCTGCCAAATGCGATAGACTCTACTCACCACACCACCTCATCACCCTTAGGCATAGCAGCCTCACGCCTCCTAGGCTGGTCCCACTGGGCATGCCACCCTGCGTAATCTCTCCCGATGATTCCCAAACACATTCCTTTTTTATCCACTAGGTCCTCCCTTCTGGTCTTACGAGTATGGTGGGATCACACCGCCATATTCCGAATGGCACATCATCAACCTAACTATTACTTGTCGCCATTACCTCCCATGTTACCATGACCTTGGATTCTTTATGCTTTCGTTTTCTGTACCTCTTTATTTCTATGGGGTCATAGTGTCGGGATGACCTAGCTAGCATGACCCCTTCTCTGCTAATAGGATATGCGCTCCACCAGCTTGGTATGATATACATCATCATGATAGACTCCTCTAAATGCTTACCTTTAACTCCTCACATTAATATCTGGGGTAACCTCATTGGGATGACTCGACGAGTAGGATATTTCTTGAACAATAGCACTGCGGTTATAATGTGGGCCCTACCACACACCCACCTTATGTCATCTCGCAAGTCCTTACCCAATTCCTTTCTACACCACTCCTCTTGCACCTTTATAGGTAGTAATGGTTGGGATTACTTGGAAGTGGGGCCTCCTTTCCAGCCAATGACATGATTGTTGGGCACACATGATATTTCCTATGTCACCTCGACACTTTATGTCAGAGCCTCCGCCTACTTCTCCTAGCATTTTCTCTTGCACTGATTCTTGAAACTATTGGGTGGGTCCCTTTGAGACACGTCATCCCACTGACTTCTATCCCAGAAGATCCTATTATTCTTACTCCTTTTATTCTGATTATATCTCCTGGGCCACCTAGATAATGTTGGGTATGTGTTATATTCTTTCCATGACTAAGCATGTTATAAGGATAGACTGTGATAGCCAAAATGCAATTTTCTTGGCTAATAACCCTGCTTATCATTCAAAGACAAAGCACATTGATGTTCAATATCGCTTTTTTAGAGATATGGTTGAGGGTAAAAGGGTGTTGCTGGTAAAGGTGGACACTTTGAAGAATGTTGCAGATGCATTGACAAAGTCTGTGAGCACTCAAAATTTCTCTTGGTGTAGAGAAACAATGGGTGTTGAAGAATTGGGCCAATGACTAAGCTCTCCTGTGGCCCCCTATGGAAAGAAAACAACAAGTGGGAGAATGTTGGGTATGTGTTATATTCTTTCCACGACTATAACGACTATATTCTTTCCTTAATTTCCGGTGGGCGGTCTGCACCCATGGTTTTGTGCATGGTTTTGCACATGGTTTTGGGGTATGATGGTTTTCGGCCCCTAGTATTTTTGTAGATCCGGTCAAGCAAACTACGGTTATGTTCTAATCCAGGGTTAATGGATTGGGGTTTATGTATGCTTCGGCATGTATATATATGTGTTGTAACACTAAAAGGAATATAATGAAAAATCAAGCTGGTCGTCCCGATTTGGGATCCAAGGGAAAATCTTTGTGTTTATCTGTTTTATGTTTTATGCTCTCGCTATTGTTTATTTTCTGTTATAAGATTCATGTGTAGATAATTTCTGTTCAGGGTTAAAACCTACAGATAATGGGCCACTCTTCTGGCCAATGGTCTTTCTCCTGAGCTCACATCACCTTGCTGACATCATCCTAGTGCTTTTCCCTGACTCTCTTTCACCTATGCCCCTTGCAATGTTTTGGGGTGAGCATAAGTGGGCTGACCTTTCAAGAGGGTCTACATCTGACCAATCGCAGGACATTCGGGCTAGTGTGTCAACTAGCTCATCCATTTTTACGTCATCTCTCCAACCTCATCGCTAAGAAACACAATCCTCTAGAGTGAACCTTCCAGGTTTTTACCTCTGAGCCATGTCATCACCCCTTTGTCCAATCACATTAAAATAAATCAAGCCGCACCAATTTGAAGCCTCCATGACAGATTTCTATCTAGGTAAGGATAATGTTGGCCAATTTCTATCTTATATGTTCAAGGCTTTCCCTCCTGCACTGCATCGAGCCATGATTGGCCATGATTTCGCTGAACTAATTATTTCGACCATGGCTTTGGCTTAGAGGTCCTACAAACCTCTGGATCAACGCTAGTAATCGGTGTTGATGTTGAAGGTTTATTAGGGTGCCCTAAGGTGATACCCATCTTAAGAATGAGATAATCCTACCCCAAGGAGCTCCTGGCCCTTTTGTCTTCCCCATTATCGAACAAGGAATTCCACGCATGCCGACATATATATTCCTACAACCCTTACATTCCATGGGTTTGGTGTGAACTCCTGAAATGTTTCCACCTCCCCTGCCACACACCAAGTGTTCCAGGCTTCAAAGAATGCCTATAAGAAGTTCCATGTTGCTATGCAGAGAATTACAAGGTCATCTTGGCTACGCTTGGATGGTAGTGGAAGATATCCAGGTTGCTAATAATGCGCGGCTGGCTAAGCCTACCTACATGGGTTTCAACTATAAATCTAGTGTTAGCATGATTCCTTTTGTGTAGGTTCAAAGGCTTATAGCTTTATGAAGGAATATCCATGTATATGTACAAACTCTGCCAAGAGGGAGATCTCGTATGTAATTGTTTCTTGTTGATAAAAAGGGTCTATGTGCCTAATGTTTCTAGGGTTTTAATCTAGATCCTTATGGATCCTCTCATAGTCTGTATCATTTAATATTTTCCTTGTATCATTTGCATATGTACAATTAAAAACACTAATACACATTGGATACATATTATTGTCTCGGTATAGAGACACAACTCTAGTTAGGTATCATACAAAGTAGTATTTAATCTACTGCAAACTACATGTTATGAACAACATTACAAAGAATTTAACACAACACTTCATTCCCATCCAAAATCACAACTTACTCAATATTTTTTATCAACATAATTCATGTTGGGCATGGCCCAACTTGGTCATTGTTTTGTCAAAAGACCTCGCAAATCAAGGCGTAGTCCAGCGAGGACAAATAAACCGCTCGGAGTTTAGGGGCTTTGGGGTGGGTAAATGCCCCTTTTTTGTAAAGGGATTGGGCTTATTTTTTTAGTTTTGAGTCTGCCCATGGTATGTGGACCATGGTTTCTGTAAGATGTAAAGGCTATATAAAGCAATATAATATTAAGTCAAAGTCATAATAAGTTGTAATTCATGGTCAAATCAAGGTTGTAATTGTATTATCTTTCTATGTTTTAGGCCTAAGGGAAAGCTCTACAGCTGTGTGCGTGGAGGTCTTGAAGAGTGTGCAGCTATGTGCGTAGACCACCCGCAGCTGTGTGCGGGGGTCAGAGAAGTATTGTACTGAAGAAGACATATCATTAATAGAGGAAAAAAATTTTGAAGCATATATGTGTATATCTATGTACTTTTCTTATTATATGGACTTGAAGTTTTTTTTATGCATCGCAAAGTATTTTATGTTGTTTATATGTGTTATATTGTGTTGAATATTGCATAATATTGATAAAGGCGCAGTGCACAATAGTATTAAGCAATGAATAAGGCATAGAATATGCAAGTAGATAAATGCATATGCATAGTTCAAAATAAGCATAAGTAGAAGTTAAACAATAGATCCACATCCTATTGTCCCACTAGATGCAGAAACCTGGTTCTGACATCCCCTAATATTGCCTCAAGTGAGATTGTGATCTGCGTTGCAGGTCGTTGCTGAGAGGGCTGGTAATAGAGGTTTTTTTTGGTTGCACAACAACTCTGAACCTGGGTCGAGACCCCTTTGACCCAAAAAATGGTTCTGTTGTCGGGACCCGGATCTGATTGAGGGATATGTGGATGTGGCATTCAACCAAGAAGGAAATACAAGACTGGGTAGAACTGAAAGAACGAGAATTTGCAGTTCAAGAAAGCATAAATCTGTCAATGTCGATTGAAGCTTGGTTGCAGAGGTATATTTTCACAAAGCATCATGATATTTTCTTCGTGACACTTGTTAATGAACTACATGAATGGTTATCAAGGCTGACTAAGAACAAGACCTATTTAAATAATGACGAGCCTATTGTGTGCAGCCCATAATTGTTACAACGACTCAAGGAGACCGATAAAAACATATCAAGAGCTCTCGATTTCTGGATCGATTGTATCCTAGGAAGGATTTATTACTGAATTCACAATAGGAACATTTGTATATCGCAGCAAAGTTGAGTGAATATTTTCAAGGGTCTGCGAGGTAATTATATGAATTATTTGAAGTTGTGGATTAAAACTATTTTATATGAAAAGGGTGTACTACGAATGCAGTCTGATTAATGTTTGGGGTTGATTCTGGAGCTGGATCTACGCGAAGTGAAAATAAATATAGAGTAGATCGCGAAAATTACATTGAGACTAATTACAGTCCATTCTTGAGTTGATTTGAGAGAAAATAAGAAAGAAGTGACCCCACAACCCCTAGAGGTGCGTCACAGACATGAGTTGAAATTAATCAGGGCACCTTTGTAATTCCCCATCCCGCAACACCCCTCAGCCCCCATTTGACTCCCTACACTTTCCCTCCACCTCCCCCACCCCCAGGAATCATGGCTAATGATATCAAGCTATCAATATTTATAGGCGTCATATTAGAGGATCCTGAGAAATTCTAGTTTGTAGATGAAGATGTATGGAAAGCAAGACAGATCACCAATGAAGATATCAAGAAGGAACAAATTGTCACCGTGTTGCATGAACGACTGCCGAAATGGTACATAAATTATTCTACGATGAATTAGGGTACTTCATTGGATGATTTGAAGAAAGCACTAATTGCAGGGTTTATGAAGCCAAAATTGTAGTCGCAATGCATTACAAAATTGAAGGAGATTAAGCAACTGGTAACTAACTCTACTTGGGAAATAGATCAGAGGTTCAAGATGTTAATGGGTCAAATAAGCTTTACAATCCCTAAAGAACAACATAAGGAGTGGTTTATATGCACGTTATTGTCGCATATCAGGCTACCTTTGACACAATAGAAGATATCAACATAGGTTGATGCTCTAGAAATTGTGATGAATTTGGAAACTTCGATAGTGGGAGATACCCATTCAAGAGTACACCAGATTGAGAACCAACTAGCAGAAATGAATTTGGAGTTACAAGATATGAATAAGGGTAAGGAAGTCTAGTCAGAAATTTGATCAGAAGTATGGTGCATAAAGTGTAAGGTAGAAGGCCACTATAAGGATCAATTGCCTGTGTTCAGAGACTGCATCAATAGTGGAGATCCTAATCCATTACGGCCAGGATCAAGTCCATAGAGTAACTTATGTAGAGTTGTAGGTCGACATCGCACGGAAGAATAATTTTTGTTGTAGAAGTATGTGCAGACCCCGAAATAATTGTTTTGTAACTTCTGTAACTCGATGGGGCATGATGAGAATAACTATCACAGTTACAATTTAATGATAGAAAAAAGTGCAGGCACTTACAAAATGGAAGTTGAGGGACGTGAAAAGAGGATCAAGGTTGGCAATTTGGTCGAGGAGGATTCCAAGGAAGAGAAAAAGGAAAAGGATGAAGCGTTGGTTGAGGACGTGGCCATCTCATTTGTTACAACTGCGGCAAAGTAGGACACTTCGCGCAAAATTTTCAGAATCCTACCTGCACCTATAAGTACTGTAAAGCTTATGATAATGTGATAGAATAATGTCCAATTCTTATGACAAAGATGCAAGAAAAAAGAAACCAGCGGCCTACGCAGAATTTGAAAATGATGACTGCTAAACCAAGGGAATATGACCCATGCATTAACGTAGTCACGCGAATTTGCACAACAACAGGAGATGATATAGCCAATGGAAGACACATGGGTTAGGAAGAATATAGAAAGAGCACCTTGGTTCAGTATTCAGGTGGAAAAAGAATAATTCCTTAAGGAAAAGCATAGTTTCATGGATCTAGGAGCTTCGACCTCTAGCGTGAGACACAACCGAAGTTAATACCAAAGAAGGACAATGTTGAAGTAATGAATCAACTGAAAGAATTTGATACAGGTATATTAAAATAATTTTTCCAGACCTGCATGAAGTTGTTGCAATATTCGAAGGTTTTTCAAGTATTCTGGGAGCTAATAGACTTTTGCGCTGGTAAAGAAGAACCGTAAAATGAGTCACGTGCAGTTAACAAGTTGAATCGACATAAGAAGAGAACGTGAAGGAAGATGAGAGTAACTGCGTAGATTGGTGAATATGACATGGATCAGGTAATACTAGATTTAGGATATGATGCCAATGTATTTCCTAAGAAAACTTGGGAGTGCATGGGAAATTCGAAGTTGCAATGGTCACTGATCCGGTTGATAATGGAAAACCATTAGAAGGTCATCCCTATGGGAAGGCTATATCTCGTTTTAGTTGATATTGAAGGAGTGCGTGATGTTGTAGATTTTGAAGTAATTGAGATTGTTGATGATAGAAATCCATATCTAGAATTTCTTGGATTGGATTGGGCTTTTGATACTCATGGGATAATCAATATGAAAAGGATACAAATGGTGTTTGAAAAGGGTGATCTGCTAGTCATTGTTCCTCTAGACCCATCAGAAGGAGTGCGATATAAAAATCCTGTCTACAATGAGTACTGCGAGACTGACATTGACAATATCTACAAGATAATGACAAAGGAGTAAGATTGGATTAATCCCACTGCAGATGGAAGGCCAAGTTCAGAGCAGGACAGTTCATGTATTTCAGACTCTCACGAAGAACTGGAAAATTGGTAGAACAAATTGCATAAAGTATCTACAAGATGATGTAACATAATTACAAGATCACTTCACTACATAACTTCATAAGTCTATAATTTTCCTTATTATGATGGGATAGGAGATGTCAATGTTTTTCTTGATGAATTTGAAAAATAAGTTTCAGAAGAACAAAGGTTCCAAGAAATTAATGTATCCCTCATATCTACACCTGCTAGATGGTGGGGTACTCATAAATCAAATATCAGAGGTAGGAAAGAGTATCTAAGATTGATTAATATTTGATTTGGCCAAGTAAAAACTAGAATTGAAGTAAAATATGATGGAAAAGATGATCTTCGAGAGCATATGTCTCTTTGGACTTTAGCTTGGGGAGAAGATATAGAGCCACATATTTTTTCACGTATTGGACCTGATACCTATGAACTGGTATCTTGAGATAGCGCTACGCCATGGAACAATGAGTTGGGAACATTTGTTTTCAGGGTTCCTCATGAAATTTACTTTTAAGTGTGACTGTCAATGCATTGATGAATCCCTTCAGGAAGTCATAGCAGGGATTTTTAACACTACCACGGCGCCAACAAAGGTGGAATAGGGAATGCAGGAACTTAAGGTGCTAGCACAAACCACGTGATCACAAGAGCAGCTAGCCACAACAAGCGAGCCAACATGCGCAACCACAGTGACGATTAGTAATAACTTATGATGTTAGATTTTTGCAAGTACCTGGAGGAGCACTGTACTTTGAAGTTGTAGAAGATCGAGAGTGAGCAAAGAAATGGTACAAAATTAACTTGAATCTTGTTTTGCTACCCAGTCAAACACTGCATAACTTCCACCAAGGTATCACGGACAAATTGAAGTTGCGAGAACTGTTGAGATTCAACAAGGTGATGAGCTTAGTGAAAAGAGTCGCCTTCACTAAGTGGGCCCATAGGCTATTTTTGGTGCAAGTCTATTTTTAGACTATGTCTATTTTTAGACATGGTGATCATATTTCAGAAGTTGCAGGATGCTATTTGTGGATGGTTGATCAAGTTGGAAAAATATATGAAATTTTATGTTTGGAATATTGGGCGAAGTCTATTTATAGATCGCTGATCTAAAAATAGATTCATGTCGATTATTATTAACTCTTAATAATAATGAGACTCTAAACAACAAATTATTCTCTTAGAGCACTTTGTTTCAGTGCACAGATGTGGCACATCAGTGGACTGAGGGAATTATGCAATTCCCAAGGGTTTACTGGAGCTAATGCATGGAGGACTTAGTTAGAACTCAAGTGGCAGAGTTATGACACAGTTGGAAGAGTAGTTATGGAGTTGTATTCAGTTTAACTCAGTTAGACTCAGTTGAGCTAGTTGTATCTAGTCTAGCTGAATGATACACTAGTGAGAGTGGATTGAATTAATTAGTTAATTAATTCACAAATAATAACTCATTAATCAACTGAAAAATACATCAGTTAACTACAGTGCATGGCAGTTTCAGTGGAGACCCAGTGAAGAGATAGGTGAAAGGGCAAGATGGACTACCTGTTGTGACTATAGTGATGCATTGATTGCATCACACACACATTGGAGTTGCCAATGAAAATTGCGCCGTCAAGGCAAGAGTAATTCAAATTCATTCAGAGCCATTCTTCAGTAGGGATTATGCAGTGGAGGCAGGCTAGCAGGAGGCAGAGATCGGTGCATGGATTTGCAAGATTGTTCCTGATTAGCGTATGACGATTGTATTGTACTGAGAGCTTGATAAGCTTTGTATGAGGATTTTCATATGATTCCATGATACATAATATATAGTTGGGGTTTTCAGCTTCAGGCTTTCCCAGTTAAAAACAGCTGTGTTATGTGTGATTATTTTTATTTGTGCTTTACATGTGTGTGCAATTAATTTTCCGCAAAAGATTAACAGTGGAATGATTTAGTATCTTGAAAGAAGTTAAATATTGTGAGATCAGGTGAACCTAGGACATATGCATGCTTAGTGCATATAATTTCTACATGGTATCAGAGCATTGTTAATTGAATATTGCAATTGTAAAGTGAGTTTGTCCTGGTGGACAATTTGAATTTGCTACAGAAGATTCTTGGTGAGAAAGTTGAGTATACATTGAAATGGATTTCAATGGGTTGTGATTGGAGTATGCCCTTGATGGGAGCTTGAATTACATGGCTTAGAAGGATAGGATGGAGGCAGTTCTGGAGGATAATGGACTGAAGGAGTTCACTGATAGTGATGTTCCTAAGCCGGGATCTAGCGATGCTACATTACTTGACACATGGCAAAAGAAGACAGAAAAGACAAGAAGGATTCTGTTGGAAGGTGTGAAGGACCATATTGTGTCCAGCCTTCATGGGAAAGACACTCCATTCTTAATGTGGAAGGCTTTGACAGATTTTTTCCAAAGCAGAAGTGACCAAAGGAAGTTGGCACTTAAAGACAAGCTCAGAAAAATAAAAATTGAGAAAGTATTCCAAAATACCTCACAAAGTTTGTCCACTGCAAGGATGAACTGGGAAGTGTGGGGGTTATTGTTGATGATGAATACTTGGTGAGATTGGCTCTCCTTGGGCTTTTGAAGAGTTAGCATAGCTAGGAAGACTTTGTCAATGGACGGGAGAAACTGCCGGGATGGGAGCAACTTTGGTCGGATCTTGTGCAGGAGGAGATAAGGTGGGGTACCAGGGATGGATCTTCATCGAAGAATGAATATGAAGAGAATTTTGCTTTGGCTGACAAATCAAGGAAAGGGAAGGGGAAGAAACATCGTTCAAAATCTGAAGCTAAAGACAAGAAGCAGGATTTGTCCAAAGTGAAGTGTTTTCACTATCACGAACATGGACATTTCGCCACTAACTGTCCACAGAAAAAGAAGAACAAGAAGGTTTTTGGATCTACAGCTGGAGAGGCCTTAGCCTCGCAATTTGAACTTGATTTCTCCTTGATCACATGCTTGGTTTCAAGTTGTATGGGATCGGTGTGGTATCTTGATAGTGGTGCGTCTTTCCATATGACGGGAGACAAAGAGTTATTTAATGACTTGGAGGAGAAGGACCTCTAGATGCATATAGAGATGGGCAACGATGGTCGGTACAGTGCGACTGGAATTGGGACCATTACCTTTGAGAGGGATTTTGGTAATCCATTCTTGTTGAAGAATTTTATGCATGTTCGAGGTCTAAAGAAGAACTTGGTCTCGGTCGCAATGCTGGAAGACAGAGGTTATGATGTTGTTTTCAGTGAGGGAAAATCCTTCCTTCGACATAAAACCATGGGTCAAACCAAGAAGATAGGGGCTTGAATTAAGAATATCTACAAGCTAGAGGTAGATGGTTGTGCTGCAATGGTGGGCAAAGCAGAAGAAGTGGTGATCCGGGATGAGGGCAAATTATGGCACAGTCGATTGGGCCATCTTCACCATGGTGCTTTGAATATTTTGCAGTAGATTTCTACTGGACTTCCCAAGGGTACTCTTGCGCAGTCAGATCAGTGCAAGGGATTTACTATGGGTAAGTTTGTGAAGACCACCTTTCATGAGAAGGAGAACCATGCTTCGGTGATCCTGGAGAGAATTCACACAGACATGTGTGGACCTTTCTCGGTTGCTTCAATAGAAAAACACAGGTATTATGTTATATTTTTTGATGATTGTTCTCGTAGAGGTTGGATCTTCTTCATGCAGAAGAAGAGAAAAATGTTCTCAAATTTTTGTGATTTCAAGGCATTGGTGGAGAAAGAGTCGGGGAAGCAAGTGAAAGCTCTACGGAGAGATAATGGTGGTGAATACATCTCGGGTGAATTCAAATACTTCTGTGGAAAAGAAGGAATTCGAAGAGAACTCATAGCACCTCATAACCCACAGCAGAATGGGGTCATGGAGAGGAAGAACAGAATGATCATGGGTGCTACACGAGCGATGTTGCATAGCCAGGGCCTATCGATGCACTTGTGGGCGGAAGCATGCAACACTGCGGTTTATGTGCAAAACCGTTGTCCTCGTAGCGTACTTGGCATGAGTACACCTAAAGAAGCTTTTAATGGTAAGAAGCCTGATATTTCTCATTTGAAGATTTTTGGCTCACCTATTTAAATTCATGTGACAAAGGATGCCAAGAAGAAGCTGGAGCCGACTGCAGAAGTTGGGATATTTGTGGAGTACACAGAAACACCCCATAATTATCGTGTGTGTTTTCCAGACAGTCGGATGACTGTTGTGCGACAGGATATAAAATTCAATGAGGTTAAATCCATGAAGTTGTCGCTTGAGAGGGAGCTACACTTACATGCAGAAGAGGAAATTCTTGTTCCCAAAGATGAGCCTCTAGATGTGGATCAGCCATAGGAGGAGATTCATGGAGTGGAGGAGTCCACTCATGTAGAACCAAACATCAGACAAGGCATAAAGCGTACCACAGAAGCTGAGAGTCTGAAGCTTGATGCGGCACAGAATGTAGGAGTCCCTACATCACAACGTAGACAGAGACAGTCACTTGATCGATTTATTGGATACATGGCTCTTATGAGCAAGTGTATCATGACAGAGCCATCTTCTTTCGAAGAAGCAGTGTAGGAGCCCGCATGGGTAGATGCCATGGTAGAGGAGTATGACTCCATTGTCAAAAACAGTGCTTGGGAGATTGTTCCAAGGCCGGTGGGAAAATCAGTTGTAGGATCAAGATGGATCTACAAGGTAAAGCAAGCTTCTTATGGGAGTGTCAAGAAGTATAAGGTAAGATTTGTTGCCCAGGGCTTCTCACAAGTCGAGGGGATTGAATATGAAGAAACCTTTGCACCTGTCGCACAGTATTCTTCCATACAGACCATCCTTGCTCTCTCAGTGCAGATGGGTTGGCACATTCATTAGATGGATTTGAAGACTGTGTTCCTTAATGGGATCATTGAGGAAGAGGTGTACATTGAGCAACCTGAAGGATTTGAGATCTTCAACAACAAGTCGCATGTGTGCAGGCTCAAAAGAGTGTTGTATGGGCTGAAACAAGAACCCCATGCTTGGTACACTCGGATCAACAACTATTTCACTGGACTTGGCTTCACCAAGAGTGAGGCGGATGCAAACCTGTACCAAATTGTGGTGGAGGGTAAGATTTTAATAATTTTACTTTATGTTGATGATTTAATACTAACAGGTGATGAGCAGTTGATACACTCATGCAAGGAAGATCTTGCAAAGGAGTTTGAGATGAAGGATTTGGGCCTCCTTCATTATTTCCTTGGATTGGAAATATGGCAGTGAGTAGGTGAAATGTTTGTGTCTCAAGGCAAGTATGCCCAGGAGATACTGGAGAAGTTTCACATGCAAGGCTGCAAGCCTATCAACACTCCTCTTCCAGGAAATTGGAAGAAAGAGGATGCTACATCGGTAGAGGTAGTGGATGCCACTGTTTATCGACAGTTGGTGGGTTCGCTCATGTATTTAGTCAATACAAGACCGAACATATGCTATGCAGTGAACCGTCTTTCACAAGAGATGGTTAAGCCTACCAAGCTCTTTTGGAAGGCAGGCAAGCATGTCCTGAGATATCTCAGAGGCACATCTGAGTATGGTTTATGGTACAG
Organism: Pinus albicaulis; assembly: GCA_034641835.2. Taxonomy (NCBI): domain Eukaryota; kingdom Viridiplantae; phylum Streptophyta; class Pinopsida; order Pinales; family Pinaceae; genus Pinus; species Pinus albicaulis. Next base: position 355,616,028 of record CM076578.1, on the reverse strand, counting down.
ACAGACGGATGAGGTGAATTTTCATGGCTTCACGAATGCAGATTGGGCAAGAAGCCCAACAGATAGAAAGAGCACATCAGGAGGCATTTTCAGTATCATATCTACAACAGTTTCTTGGTACAACAGGAAACAAAGATCCGTGGCACTCAGTTCAGTGGAAGCAAAATACATGGCAGCATGTCAAGCTGCATGTGAGGCTATCTGGATGAGGAAGATTCTGGTTGGTTTGTTTGGTTCACATTTAGATCCCATAATGATACATTGCGACAATCAGAGTTGCACTAAACTCTCAGTTAATCCTGTGTTTCATGATAGATCTAAACATATTGATATCCAGTATCATCATATCAGAGATTGTGTGCAGTGAAAGATCATTTTGCTTTAGTACATTCCTACGAAGGATCAGGATGTAGATATTCTGACAACGGCACTCACCAGGAGCAAATTCGAATACCATAGAGGCAGGATCGCGATGAAGGATAATCCCTATCTTGTTGAGAGGGAGTGTTGAGATTCAACAAGATGACGAGCTTAGTGAAAAGAGTCTCCTTCACTAAGTGAGCCCACAGGATATTTTTGGCGCAAGTCTATTTTTAGACGATGTCTATTTTTAGACATGGTGATCATATTTCAGAAGTTACAGGATGATATTTGTGGATGGTTGATCAAGTTGGAAAAATAGATGAAAATTTATTTTTAGAATATTGGGTGAAGTCTATTTATAGATCGCTGATCTAAAAATAGATGCATGTCAATTATTATTAGCTCTTAATAATAATCAGACTCGAAACAGCAACTTATTCTCTTGGAGCACTATGTTTCGGTGCACAGATGTGGCACATCAGTGGAATGATGGAATTACGGAATTCCTAAGGGTTTATTGGAGCTAATGCATGGAGGACTCATTTAGAAATCAAGTGGTAGATTTATGACACAGTTGGAAGAGTAGTTATGGAGTTGTATTCATTTTAACTCAGTTAGACTCAGTTGAGCTAGTTGTATCTAGTCTAACTGAATGATACACTAGTGAGAGTGGAGTGAATTAACTAGTTAATTAATTCACAAATAATAACTCATTAATCAACTGAACAATACATCAGTTAACTACAGTGCATGGCAGTTTTAGTGGAGACCCAGTGGAGAGATAGGTGAAAGGGCAAGATGGACTATCTATTGTGACTATAGTGATGCATTGATTGCATCACAAACACATTTGAGTTGCCAATGAGGATTGTGTAGTCAATTCAAGAGTAATTCGAATTCATTCAGAGCTATTCTTCAATAGGGATTGCACAGTGGAGGCAAGCTAGTAGGAGGCAGAGATCGGTGTGTGGATTTGAAAGATTGTTCCTGATTAGTGTATGATGATTGTATTATATTGAGAGCTTGATAAGCTTTGTATGAGGATTGTCATATGATTCCATAATACATAATATATAGTTGGGGTTTTCAACTTCAGGCTTTCCCAGTTAAAAAAAAATGTGTTATGTGCGATTATTTTTATTTATGCTTTACATGTGTGTGCAATTAATTTTCCGCAAAATATTAATAGTGGAATGATTCAGTATCTTGCAAGAAGTTAAATATTGTGAGATCAGGTGAATCTAGGACATATGCATGCTTAGTGCATATAATTTCTACAAGAACAACACACCTTGCAGATAACCGAAGACATGAGAGAACACAATGCAAATATAATTTTTAAAATGAATCAGATCAATCAAGGAGAGGGATGAGGAGCGGTAGAAACACATAAAACTTAAGGATGTCATAGGCCAGACTTGAAGCGAGCTTCCAGACATCCAGGTCCACACAAAAGAATTCTCAGCAAATAAGTTTGTGAAGCTCACCCTCGTAATTAAGGAAAACAAAACCAACATGGAAAAAATCAAGTTCGAGTATCAGATGTAGATCATTGAGCTGCAGATGAGGCTACAACCAGCAACAACACCATATGTTAGAGAGCAACGGGAAGTAGATATTAAGAGCACCTTGGAAGGCATTTCCACCACAGTCAAGAACCGTGGAAAGTTGTTAGATGACACCTTGGAAATATGGAACTCATTGCAGGAGGATCCTAATATTAAAAATATTGAACAGGAAGTACTAAAGAGGCAGAAGCAGTTAGATGAGATCAAGACCACTACGAGGACTTTAGCACCCATGCAGCGGTTCGCTCAGATTAAACAACGGAAATCTCTACACATCCAGATCGAGGATATGCACAGTGTTAGTATGATTATTTCGTCGTAAAAGATCACTTTAGCTATGCATATCAAGTAGCCCTAACATCAAGTATGGCTGCAAAATATCCTTAAGTTTGTTGCATAAAATTAGATCTAAGCATAAAAGATATTAAGCAGATAAGATATAAAATGGCTCCATGCATCCAATGAACAAGACAAGAACAATGTATAAAAAGAATATTATATTATATTAAAGAATGGGGCACCTGAGAGGAAAACAAGAAAGGTGTTTTCCAATTCTCCTCAGTGGGATGGGTTCTTGGAAGTCCTCAGTGTTTCAGATCTAAAATTCCTCTCTTTGGTTAATGTGGAAAACCCTAACAAACATGGAACTCAATGGGAGTTCAAAATGCAAAAAAATGGAAATGGTGACCAAGAGTAGATCTAGTGTGATCTAATGCAATGGAGGTGACTAATGAATGGGGAAAACCCTCCTATTTATAACAAAATATTGGGGTGTTCTAGAACTCGGTGCATGAATAAAATATTATTAATCAAATTGTAGAATCACCCTTTAGGAATATTTTATTATATTTGTTGGAGGAAAAAGGGCTTTTGACTTGGGTCAATTCCTTTATTTATAAATAACAAATAAATAAATGATTTATTTGTTATTTTAAGGGAGATGAGGGGAATATAATTAAATAAATAATGGTTTATTTAATTATTTATATGTGATTTAGTCAAATTTAACTAAGAATATTATTTAAATAATGATTTAAATAACTTATTCTTAGGAAATAATTAAATAAATAATTATTTATTTAATTGATTACCTTGTTTTGGGTTAAATATGACCAAGAAACGTAAAAAAATGTGGTGAAAGAAATTTTACTTGGGGTAAAATTGGTCTTACATGGTGTACTTGGGTTCATCTAACGATAATGGGTTAGATGACCAAAAAATGGTGTAACAGATTGCCCCCCAACGTACGAGTGTTAGGAGCAAATCGTATGACCGAAGTACGTTGTAAGAACTTAAGCATTAGACAGTAAGATAGAAATGAAAGAGAGGAATGTAAGGTAATCTAAAGTGGTGGAGGACTAGACCTAGAGGAGACGAGACTTACAGGTGCAACAAGTCTCAAGTGTATGATGTGGTACCAATGTGAAAGGTGGCGGGGAAGGCATACCTATGCCCACCGAGACAATAGTACAAAGGATAAGGCGCCCGAAAAACCACAGAACGCAATAGTAGTAAAGCCAGTGCTGGCCTAAACATGAGCCAGAAAACAAGATGGATGAATCCCACATACATTCTATGCCTGGAATCATCGTCAAGACTTATACAATAGTTTTGTAGTACATGAGATATAAATACACCCAAATTCCCCCTACACAAGGGGAAGGGCTCACGAAATTGGACCGACACGTGAAAATCGAAGAGGTGCTGCAAGCGACTGAGGCCGATATCATCAAAGGAGAGGAGCTGCATCAAAGACTGGAATGAAGAAGTCATCCTGGTATGTGGGGAGCTACCTGCAGGGCCACCCCCTCATGATGGCTGAGACATCTCACACACACCCAGGTATCACCAATAGCTGCTGCTGCATCACTGAACCATCAAGTGTGTAGAGCACGATCGGGTTGAAAAGAGCTCGAACCAAGGTACACTGCCCCCCGAGACCTGACTTCTGGAGTAAATGGGCTGATGTCGACAGAAGTAGGTCCGTCATAGGTGATTTAGTAAGGGAATCCCAATTAAGGCATGGGAGAAAATAGTGGAGCGACGCACAGATGTAACTAAGGATGATGATGAAATGAGGGATGGTGCCAATGGGGACCATAAAAATCATGAGTACAAACTGGTAACTCATGACGGAAATTATCACGAACGAAGATGAGTGTGTGGGCAAAGTGGTGCCACCCACTGAACTGTGGTGTAAGTGAGAAAATCCAATTGTAAGGGGATGTGAGGGAAGACTTCATGGACAACGGGTGTCCTGGTGAAGTACCGAAATGTGAAAACAAATATATGCTGGCTATCTATAAGAAAAATAAAATGTGCATTTAGAGCGGGAAATGCTAGGGGTAATATTTCTTGAGATAGAGCGCATTGCAAGGATTAGGAAGGGGGTGGCCTTCAAAGTCCTCAAAAAGATAGGCCCCCTTCCCAAGGTCTTTACTGATAATGTAAGGACCGAGCCATAGTGAGTCGAACTTCCCATGACCAAGGGTATCATGGGCCTGGTCATAGACTAGAACAAGGTCACCTTCGTGAAATTGGCGAGGGTGTACTTTTCTGTCATACTGAGCTTTGGTGCGCTTTTTGGCCGCTTCAAGAGTTTGCAATGCAACACGACGGTCTTCAGAGGCACGCTCAAGCATGATAAGTCATTATTCTAGAGGTTGGGTATCAGGGAGGAGTTCGACAGCCAGGTGAGGGGAAGGGATTTCACACTCGATTGGTAGGATTGCCTCCTCACCGAAGCAAGGTGGAAAGGAGTGAAACCAGTGGTGGTTTTAACCGAAGTCTGATAAGCCCACAAAGCAGGGAAGAGCATAAGGTGCCAATTATTTTTGTGCTTATTTACCGTTCTTTGAAGCATGGTCTTAAGAATTTTGTTGACCGCTTCAACTTGGCCATTACCTTGGGGGTAATAGGAAGATGAATATTGGTGCTCAAAACCCAAGAGTGAGGATAGCTCATGCCAGATCTCCTCTTCGAAATGTCGACCATGGTTAGAGACTAACTAGTTTGGAACTCCAAATCGAGTGATGACATGGTTAAAGAAAAAGAGGGCTGCGGTGGCTGCCGTATTGTTGAATGTCGACATAGCTTCAGCCCATTTGGCGAAATAGTCAACTGCCACGATGATGTATTTGTGGTGACCGGCGGAGGGAGGTCAACATTCCATAAAGTCAATGGCCCATTTGCAAAAAGGGCCTGCTATGATGACAGGATGGAGGGGAGTGGGAGGAGCTCGCGCCTTGGGGGCTAAATTTTGGCAATTGGAACAGTGTTTGACTACTTCAATGCAATCACTGAAGAGAGAAGGCCAAAAATACCCGGCGCGCATGATTTTTTGGGCAGTGGCAAGGCCGGAAAGGTGGCCCCCACAAGCACCGCTATGGCAGGCGTTGAGGACTTTTTCAGCTTCAGCGTGTGTGTGGCAACGACGAAGGACAGTATCTACTCCACGACGATAAAGGTCGTCACCGATTAGAAGGTAGCGAGAGGCTTGGTGTCGGATGCGTCGTCGGGTAGCGCGATCAAGATGAAGGGCAAACTTTTGGGTTCGCAGGTAATTAAGGATATCACCGTACCAAGGATCATCAGTGGTGATGGCAAATAAATGTTCATCGGGAAGACCATCATTAATAGGAGTGTCTTGCATCCCGGTAGGCAAATCGAAAATGAGTTCAGCGAGGGCTAAACCTTTCTTACTTTTTGGGGTGACAAATTCAAGGTCAAATTCTTGGAGAATAACGACCCAACGAGCATACTTCCCACTAAGGAGGCGTCGACTCAACAGGAAAGCGATGGGGTTGGAATCAGTCACAACCTTGGTGGAATGCAGGAGGATATAATGACGCAGTTTTTGGACCGAGAACACCACAGCTAGTGCTAACTTTTCTTCATGTGAGTAGGACACAGGTGGGCCAGCAAGGTTTTTACTGACATAATAGATCACATGCTCAAGGCCGTTATCATCTTCTTAAATAAGGACACCAGCAACTGAATGGGTGGAAGCGGAGATGTAAAGTATGAAATCTCGGTCAAAGTCAGGATGACGGATCAAGGGGGCAGAGGTGAGAGCATGTTTGAGGGCATCAAAAGATTGTTGAGCGTATGTATCCTAGACAAAAGAAGTGTGGGAGCGAAGAAGTCAAAGGAAACCATGCGCGGTGATCGCATAGTCTGGAATGAATCGGCAAAGAAAATTAGCTTTGCCTTGGAGGCTTTGGAGTTGTCGTAAGGTTCGAGGGATAGGCAGTTCAAGAATGGCTTGAACTTTCAAAGGGTCAAGAGTTATCCCATCTTTAGATACGATGAAGCCGAGGAGACGACAAGCGGGAACACAAAAGACACATTTCAAATGGTTAAGATGGATGTTATACTTGCGACAGCGGAGGAAAATGGTACGAAGATCATGTAGGTGTTGTGCCCGATGTTTAGAACGCGCAGTAAGGTCGTCTAAATAGGCGAGGAAAATATGAGCTAAGTCATGGAAACAATAAGGCATGGCTCGTTGAAAAGTGGCACCAGTGTTTTTAAGACCAAATGGCATGACTCGGTATGAAAAGGTGCCCCACGGACTAATGAACGCGGTTTTAAGTTGATCAGCATGACGGACAACAATTTGGTTGTATCCTGAGAAGCCATCCATAAAGGATAAGACCTCGTGCCCCACACACTCATCAATGATTTGGTCAGTAAATGGTGTGGGGAAGTCGTCTTTGGGACAAGCTTTGTTTAGATCGCGAAAGTCAGTGCAAACACGAATGGTGCCTTGTTTTTTGAGAACAGGAACTGGGTTGGACACCCAAGTGGTGTACTCAATGGGGTAAATAAAACCAGCCTACCGGAGCTTATCGATTTCAGCTTTGATGGCTTCACGTCTAGATGGATGAATGGGTCTTAACTGTTGACGGACCGGAGTGGCGTCAGGCCATGTGTCTATGTGGTGTTCAGCAATGGCTAGATCGAGTCCTGGCATTTCTGAGTAGGACCGGGCGAAAACATCACGGAATTATTTGAAGAGTTTGGTGTAGGCTTCAATTTCTTCCAGAGTGTAGTGGGCGCCCATGGTGATGTGTTCTTCGATACCTGGTTTGACAGAAATGTCTATTTTGATGGTAGGGGAGATGTTAGCCATATTTCCTTCTTCGAAAGCATCAGGAGCAAGGATGGGGTTTTTGAACCAATCAACTTTATTGGGAATGAAGACTTTGGATTCGAGAGCATATTGGTCATGTGATTAATGTGGTAGGAAGTATGCATGATGGTGCATATCATCCCATGGAAAGTCAGGTTCGATCATGGCTTCCATGATGTCTTCATTGGACTGGAAGAGGGGAATAGTGGATGACATAGGATGACCCGAAGAGGTAGAAATATGAGATATCTGATGTTGAGGGGAAATACTTATGTTTGTGTCGATATGAGAAGTGACAGCGAGGTCAATAGATGAGTGGGTAGGCGAAACAGCGGGGGACGGGGCTAAGGGGTTGGATGCCGGGGAACGCGGTGATGAGGCAAGGTAGGAAATAGTGGTAGAACGTTTGGTCATGTCAGTATCAGGATGATAAATGGTAATTGGGGTGGACGCGTGGTTGGGGGTTAAAAAAGGAGGACGGGCAAGCACGACTTTGAATTGGCGGTAAGCGGCCAAAGAAGCACGATACTCGTCAAGACGGGGGAAAAGGTGGGTATAATGCCCATGGAAGTCACATAAATAACAAGGGTGATTGGTGCGCAAGTTTTTAAGTTTGGGAAGGGAACTAGGGAGGGTGACCTGGACCGTGGGAATATCAAATTCTGGAAACGTTTCATTGACCACGGTTTTGAGGTGTGGTAATTCAGGACAGGTATGGGTGGCATGGCCGACAACGTCGCACAAGGCGCACTGGATGGGTTGTTTTGGAAGGCGAGGAGGGGTGGAAGTTGTTAATGCCACCGTGTCCTTCGGTGCCCCCCTGCGAGATTTGCTATTGTTACCGGACATGGTTGTAACAGGAGGAGGTGCTGGGTGAGGAGACTGAGGTGTTGGAGTAGCGGAAGAGGTCATGGGTATTGGTTGAGCCGGAGTCAAAGCAAGATACGGCTTGGGTTGACCAGGCAGGGTAGGGGTAGGGGGCCTTAGATACCAGACGGGTATACCCAAGGTCAAGTTGGGTAGGGAGAGGGTAGCCAAGATAGGGACAGAAGAAGCTCCAGGAGGGGGAGCGAGGAAAGGAATCTGACCAGCAGGAAAATGGCCAGGAGGGACGGGGCCGAGGGGATTGAAATCGGGCGGAATTGATCTAGTAGGGAGGGGAGATTCTGAAGGAAAAAGATTGGCTATCGGGGGTGAAGGGCTAGGAGCCGGAGGAGTTGGGGAAAGTTAAGGTTGCTGACTAGCCAAAGTGGGTTGTGTAAGGTCAACCCAAGATGATTGCATTATGCAAATGCTTGCCAGGCTAGGGTCAGAGAGGGTAGGTGGGTCAAGAAAGATGCTGAGCAAGGAGGAGTCTTTAAAGAGGTCGGGAGAGACACTGGGCCAAGACGTAGTGGCGGTGGAAATAGAGGGCTCAGGGGAAATCTGAGATCTGGGGGTACAATAGGATAATTGGTTGATGGTGACGATTTTGTCGTTATGCGGGAATAACATCTTGCGGTAAACTGCGGATGGGATGGCAGACATGGCATAGGTGTAACTACGCCCCAAGAGGATGTTTTAGTCGAGAGGGTCGTCGATCACTTCAATGTCGACACACACAGTTTTGCCTACAAGAGTAATAGGACAGCGGCGGAAGAGGCCGACGAGCTGGGAAGCATGGCCATCCCACTCACGAAGGGTGATTATGGAAGGTGCCAACATAGGAGATCCGAGTTGTTGCCAAACCGAAGCGGAGATGACACAGGTAGATGCCCTCTCATCAATGACGCATCGAGCAATAGTGGCATTTTGTATTTGGACCGAGATTTGGAAAACAACAGACGCAGGAAGAGGGGGATGGTCAAGTTCACGGGGATCGAAAACAATTAACTGGTCATTGGTAGGGTCGACAGCATCGAGGGCAATCTGATCAGAGGTAGCATTTCAGCGTAATGGGCCCTTAGGAATTTGGGTATGAATCTTGGCGTTGGGTGGAGGAATTGGCAAGCGACCATTGGGTGTCGATAAAGGCTTAGTAGGGCCCGAGAATGGGAACTCGTGGGTAGAAGGAACGGGAGACCGAGTTTGAAGGGAAGGATTGGTGGTGAGAGATTGGTCTGAGGCCATCATGAGGATCTGGTAATCAGAGGAACCAGAAGGAGAAGGTTGAGTGGGTTCCGGGCCATGAGGTGACCGGGTGGCCACGAGTCCTTGTTGAGGGAAAGGATCGGGTAACATAGTGGGTTGAGAGGTAGCCATATGGGAAGGGATAGAAGGAGATGAGTGTTGTCCCTGCACAGTGGCCTGAGACTCCCACATGTGCTGCATTTGTGGTAACCGGGGACAATCGTGAGTGTAATGACCGTAAGCACCACAACATGAACAGGACTTATTGGTGCGAAGTGGCCTGTCTTGCTTGGTCTGAGAGCTCTGAGGCTGGTCAGTAGTGTTAGAATCAAGATGGGAAGGATTGGGTCGACGATTACCGAAAGTGGAGGGAGTGCCTTTCCTCTTTCATTGCGAAAGAAGAGGAGGAGTTGCACCTGGTTGCGCAAATACATGCCCTAGAGGGGGAAGTAAGTGCGACTGTGGGGGTGGAGGAGGCAAGGGAGTGAGAGGTCCAAATGCTGGAGGAGCTGGGACACCAGGCTGCGGATAAGGGTAAGGGTGAGAATGGGCAACATTGAGGTAAGCAGGAAAGTGGGTAAAAGGGGGAGGCATGCCAAATCCTGGATAGATTTTACCGGGGGGGAAGGGGCTGGAGGTGCTGGCCCCGCCGGGAGGAAAACCATAGGGCATAAGAGGTTGAGCAGAGGCATGAGACATGGCTCCGATGATACCGTCAGCAGAGTGAGAGGTCCCAGAGGTGTTAGTGCCCCCGGGCTTGGGGAGATCATGAAGGACGGTATAAACATAACCAGACTGGGCATAGATAAGGTCATATTTTAAGGTGATTTGAAGGGCGGCTTCTTTAGTTTGGGGGAAATGGGAGGCAACATCTTTGCCAATGGGAGGTAAGAGAAAGCGAAGGAACCAATCCATGTAAACTTGATCTTCAAAGGGGGGAGCACGGCATAAGCTTCATCATCATCGCCACTCCTAGACATGAGCAGAGAGGCGCGTTGAAGAGGATTGATGAAAGGAGGTCAATAGTTCAGTGCCAGTGTCGTATTGGAGAGGGAGCTGGAAATAAGACAAAAAGGCTTGGGCAATGGTTGCAAAAATGGTATGGGAAGAGGTGTCTTGATCAACATACCATTTGGATGCTTTGCTGGTAAGGGTGTGTTGGAATAAACGAAGACGAATGGAGTCATCGGTGATGGAATTAGAGGAGCACCACATGTGGAAAGATCGGATATGATTGGAAGGATCTTCATTAGCAAGGCCTTCGAACTTGGGAATGTCGGAGGGGAGCTTGGTTGGCATAGCAGGCCAACTGACATCGTGGCGGATAGGATCATTGATAAGCTGATTGAAGTCGGGGGATGTTAGCCATCAGTATTTTTTGCATGTTAGTGATGACTATATCTTCAGCTGAGTTTTCTAGAAACTGATTTCCTTATGTCAATATGTCATCCAGAAAACCCTCCCAAAACTTTTTTTCGCCTTTCTACCTATTCAGTACACCCCTGGAAACATCAAAAAACTCCATATCACAATCCTATCTAACCTCGGCCTTATTAGTCTTCCCATCAGCTTTAAAAGGCAAATCCACATCTGTTTCAAAGGTCTCCCCTATGTTAGGAAGTGGCGTTTAGGACATTTCACCTTTGGCAATCATCAAAAAGCCAAAAAGGCCCTCATCTGCAGCAGACCTACCATGACTAATCCCTTAATTTGCAAATGAAGCTGACAAACAACCTTAAGTCGCGCCACTCATATTCCCTAGGTCTCAGCACTGCATGAAGCCCATTCTCAAGCTGACTAGTAGGTTTTTCACTGTGTTCTGTGGTTCTACAAAGACAGGAAATATATTTCATCTCATGGAGTAAATGTTTGAGTTTATAGTTAGAAGAACAGTTGCTTCTAAATGTATTTTGAGCCTGAGATGAAGCTGCAAAACAAAAGGCTCTCAATCAGGACCTTACAGCTCTTTTCAGTATGAAAATCACAGTAAGAAAGGGTCACCACTGTCTCAGCAAAATGGTAAAGTGTCAAGGCCCAGAACCTCCTTCATTTACAAGCAGAGGGTTAGGGCGCCTCCTTCATCCATAAGCAGAGGGCGCAGGCCAGAGTTGACTCAGAAGGCTGCAAAAGTCCAGGTTTGCCCTGACTGAAACAATGAAACAATATCTTCGGGTTTCATGAATGTAATTGCTGACCATAACAGGATTGTAGTGGAAGTATGATAAGCTCAAAGGAAAGGGGAGTTTAGCCTGATAAAAGAGATCATCTGAAACTTTCAAGTCAGGTGAATGGTTGAAACTCTAGAAGGCCTGTCATCAGTGAACTTTCCAAAGCACAAGGACCCTGTCTATCCAAAAGATCAAACAGAATAGATGATAAACAAATGTCATTACACAGGCAGGAGAAAGTTCTTGGTTTTTCAAGAAAGCAATGACCTTCATAGTCAAAAAAGAGCTTTGTCAATATAACAGGTCATGAGATGAACAAGCCAAGTGACAAATATCTCAGCAACCTTAGAACAGTGTCACTGTGGCTAGGTTTTCTTCAAAAAACACAGTGATGCTTGCAAATAGTGATGCCTAGATTGATGTTGTTCAAATGATTTACTTACCACCACATTCGGAGAAAGGCTGTGTTTGACATAGTGGTAAAAGGGGGCTTCTGATACTTTACCTAATGAAGGGCCTCCTCCATATATGAGCAGAGGGCCAAAAATCATTGCAGGCTGTTGAAAATTGGTAAGTCCAAAAGTACAGGGAAAAGACACAAAGAAATTGAATGAAGGAAAGTGTTACTGTCTATAATATAAATGTATTGATCTCCCTCCTCGAAAAGATATCTGTCAACAGTCCATCCAGTAGAAAAGAGAAAATGTTGAACATACTGTATGCTTTGAATGCCAAAGGAGCAGTTAACTTAAAAAGGGTTAAAGACATTCCATGACCACTTATCCAGAAATCAAAGGAAATCCTTCTGAGCAAACAAAGAAGTCTAGGGTGAAAGGATGCAACCTAAAGGTGTATTTACAGTCCAGAGAGAAACCTGTGAAACACCTAGAAGCAGCAATTTATCATTGGGAAAGTAAAACAATGACCAAAGATGAGTCATAAAATGCATAAGGACAGGTATGCAATAGAAAAAGAGACAATTTGAGCATATGTGTGCCACTGATATCAAAAAGAAGTTTTTTCTCCTTGAGGAAAGGGTCGAGCAACAAAACAATATCATATGTCAAAAGTCCAAAAGAGGCGCCTTTCAAGAAGAGGTGTTTACAACTTTTCCAACATTTTTAGTGCATTATGAAATAGCCATTCTTTACTAGCAATCACCAAGAGAGGGAGGCAGTGAACATATGTCCAGTCATGAAACGTTGCTATTGACAAAAAGGGGTTTAATATGCTGATCAGAATAGAATAAAGACTGTGTGCCAAAAAGCCCTGTTTTCATATTTTACAAGTTTGTCTTTTCAAATAAGGAGGCAAACTGGTATATGATCTGATGATTAGGCAGATTTGTTTTTGAAGAACTATCACTGTTTATATTCCCTAAAACAGACACAATGGCCATTATCCTAAAAGACAGTTTCAGCACAAAGATACAGTATAGCAAAAGCAGTGACAGGGATGTGGCGCAGTGAGTTGTCAAACATAAAATTATAATAAAAATGACCCTCTTTGGAGAACAGTGCAAGTCATAAAAGATGCTGCTACAGGTACCTACACCATTAGACACAGTGGCAAACATAGCCCCAAGATTATGAAGACTTGTTTTAGGGTCCAAAGGTTAGTAATGAAGGAACCACCTAAGAAACAAAGCTGGAAGTTCTCTACCTCACACTTGTGCTAAGATCCGCGATATACATATGATCAAAGGATTGGCGAATCTCCAAAGCCAGTTTTGAATGAACCGAGGTTAAAAAATCAAAGGGTATTAAAACAAGAAACTCCGCATGAGAAACCAAACCACGGCTTTATTTTACCTTTTAAAAATAGAGTGACCGTTGATATTGTTTTGTTTTGAAAAACGATATAAGTTTGAAATATAGGAGTGGAAATTCACTGTCAAAAAGGGCTAGAGTCAGAATCCTTTCGCATCCAGCATCAAACAAGCGAAAAAATTGGGCGAAATTTCCGAAATTTTGCATTAAAAAATCGGCGCGACGGGCCTGGAAAGTGGCGCGACGTGCCTGGGCGTCGTTTTGCAAAGGCCTTCAACGTCGGCGCGACGTGCCTGTAGGCGGGCGCGACGTGCCTGTAGGTGGCCGCCCGACCGCACGACAACTCCACCCGACACTTTTCTCCGGCGCGACGGGTTTTGCTCCAAAGGTTGCCGCGCCAGTTTTGAAGAGTTCGGTTGCATTTTTAGCTCCCTCCAAGGGATTTCTTCTCAAAAACTCACAAAGTACTCTATCTCCTACTTTAAAGAACTCGAAAAATCAAGTTTAAAGCCTGTAGACCTCGGTTTGAAGCTGTACATAGTTAAAGGGCAAAATTTGTTGATAAGAAGCTGGAGGCAGGGGTATAAAGATGTTAGTTGATGGCAAAGTTGTCAGAAACAGAGGGGCAGATATTTTGTTGGTATATTTCTCAAACTCACAAGCAAAAGGTGTATTACCTAAACCACTGTCCGCGTTGATTTCCACCTAAACTAGGTCTGGTTTCTCTTTGCACTATATTTCATCATTCCGAAGATCTGCTAACAAAGAAATTCTGAGAGTAAAGGGGACCGTTTTTCTGAAAGACAGAGGCTATTGGTGTTTGAAATCTAACATCATAGATAGGAGCAGAAATGCATTGATAGATATTGTGAAAACACAAGCAAAGGTGTCCCTCACAAAGTACTGTGCACTGTTTTTACAATCTAAATTTAGACTGCCTTTTGTCATTACAATACATTGTATCACTCTGAAACCTTGTTGACAGAAGAATTCTGAGGTTGAAGCAAAGCCTTTTTCTGAAAAACAGAATTTTTTAGTATTTGAAAGATAATACTAAAAACAGAGGTACAGTGGGTGGACCGTTTAAACTCACAGAGCAGAGAATTTGTTTCCTAAAACCACTGTCACACTTATTTTACACCTAAACTAAGCCTGCCTTTTCATTACACTACATGATATCATTCTGAAAATTGTTGGACAGAGTTTTCTGAAGGTGAAACATGGTATTTTGTTGATGATTGAGCATTTGTAGATGATTAGGCATTTATTGATGATCAAGTAAACAGCAAGGGCAGAGTTATAAAGGCAGTGATTGACTTCTCAAAAAGTCACAAGTGAAAGGTTCTTCTCTTAACACAGTGGGCTATTTTTCACCTAACCACAGGGTCTTTTTCTTTTCCCACTGTGTGGTCTCCACAGAAGTCTGCTGACAGGGGCATGTTTCAAGGTAAATGGCCTTAAAAAGCGGGGTTATAATTTTTGAAGGTTGGTTTCAAAAACAAAAATACAAATGCAAACATGCCTCTAAGCAAAATCACAAGAAGGGATTTGTTCAAGACTGTGCACAAAGAATCTACAAAGCAGTTCTTACACATAGCGCCATTGTTGAGAAGGATACATAGCTGAAGTGCATCCAAATTTGAAGAACTGTTGTTAATAAGTGTTGAAGAGGGCTTATTCAAGGAAGCATTGTTACATTTCATCCAAACCACAGTGTCCCTATCTGTCCAAGCAGTTTGGTAGCCAGTTTCAATTCAGGAAGGCATTCTTCATACATTGAAGGCAGTGTACCTCTTCCAAGCCTGTTTCAAGTTAGAATGCCTCCAAAACGAGATCACAAAGGTGGACAACATAAGAGATATGAGCCTATCTCCATAGAAGACATCAATGCTCATCCCTCAGTACTTTTCAATTTCCATGAGGTAGGCTGTCTTGATTTCTGTCAAAGGATAGAGGAAGTCAAGAGTTTCTCACCACTTACACATTTGTGCGCTTTGAGGTTCAAGGACAAACACTTCCAACTTGCAGGTCTTGACTTCAAAATCTCTCCAAGGTATGTATCCAAAGCTACCAAGATCCCGTATCATGGTGAAAAGTGGTTTAAACAAGCGCATCTTGATTTGGAGGACTATAAACCTTTCATCAAGCCGGAACATAGGGAGACCATCACTGCTATTTTTCCTTTCTCCTATCTCCTTGACAGTTATGCTCCACTGGTGAAGGCCATAATGAGATACTTCACTTGTGAAGGGAGGTTTAGCCAAATCTTTGCCTATCATGTTCGCTTGTTGATGCATTTTACCAGGAGCAGACAATTAAACCTCCCATACTTTTTGTCCAAAAGCATAGAAAAAATGGCAGCTACTGTCCAAAAGAAAGCTCCACTTCAGCAAATCCCTTCTCTCTTTCATCATTCCTTGATCAAAATCATCTTCTTACACCAGCTGGAGAAGAAAGGAGTTTCATGGGATTTATTCATTAGCCATGCCGATTTCGCCACTGTCCCTCCTGTTCATGTGTCTCCTACTCAGCCTATTCATCGCCCAGTGCCTTTATCTAGTAGGCCTACCCCTAAAAAACTCAAGATGATCACTGGGCAGTCAAGTACACAAGGAGAAGGAGAGGGCAGTGAGCCACAGGAAGAAGAGGAGGATGATGAGCAGCAGCAACCAGATTTAGAAGGACAGCAGCAGTTGGATATCATTGGACAGCAGCTAGAGGTTGATGAACAACATCAATTTCAGGAAGAAGGGCAGCAACTAGAGGTTGATGAACATCATCAATTTCAGGAAGAAGGGCAGCAGACAGAGGTTGAGGTACAGCAGCAAGTACAGGAAAAGGAACAGCAGCGGACAGAGTTTGAAGAGCAGCAGGTTGAGCAAGCAATTGAAACATCTTTTGAGCCACAAGCTGGACAGGATGTTGGGGAAGGACAGCAAGCTGAAGTTGCCTCCTCAATGGTGACCAAAACTGCCCCTAAGAAGGGGAAATTGCCCAAAAGGACAACTCCTAGCTTACCAAGGAGAAAGAGCGCTAGATTGGCCTTCAAAGGCAAAAGTACAGTTAGAGAAAGCGCCAAGCATGGAGGTAAATCAACTCTCATCCCTATCCCGAGCGATGATAGCGACAATGAGGCACGCATCCTTGAAAATCTCCTCATTCACAAAGAAGGTCAAATTGAGGTGTTACAAGAAGATCTCCAAAGGGCAAGGAACTTAAATCATTTCTTGGAGGTTGAGAACAAACAAATGAAATTTCATGCAGCCATTCATGAGGCAAGGGCCATCAAGTACAAAAAGGAGGCGGAAAGGGCGCAAGTAAGAATTGAAGAGCTTATTGGCGAATTTGATGATGAAGAAGAGGAGGACCAGCCTAGGCGAAAGAGGCCTAGAACCATCGGGCTTAGGAGAGCCTTGGAGAAACAGAAGGCTGAAGAACAAGCTCAATTCGAAGCTTTTCCTCTCACTACCCTCTTTGAGCGGGAAATTGAGGAAAACAAGGAAGCTTGGCTTGAGAGGGCTAACCAGCATCTGGAGACCAAGCTTGAGAAGGCAAACAGGGATCTTGAGCTATAGAGAAAGAGAACTCTTCACTTTCAGAAGCTAAACCAATTCGCCCGGCGCAAATTGAAGGTGGCACAAGAAAAATTGAAGAAATTAAAGGAGAGGCGCCTAGCACGGAAAGAGGAAAAAAGCATATCAGCCCTCGATATTTTAGCTTCAGCTTCGGAACATGTCTCTATGGACCTTTGAGGGTCATCCATGCCAATTTTGGGCCTGTTTCGAAAACTTTTTGTTTTTTGGCATTTTTTGGGTTTTCGCCAAAAACTCATAAATGCGCCATTTCAGTTTGAAGAGTCGTCAAGGGAGGAGGGTGATACCAATGGATTCCATAATTTCATGAGCTGCTCTCCAGCGATTTTCAGGGCATTTGAAGATCATTCGCCCCCTCAAATTGGCGAAAAACAGCCTCATTTTGCACATTCTGCCCGCCCTATCAGCAGCCTGCTATTTTCTGGGTTTTTGCACACAGGTACAGTTTTGAGGGACTTTCAGAGATCAGATTGAGATTATTCCACTTGCATTGGAAATCATACACAGATAGCTTTCCAACGAGCCATCATGAGCTTCATTTCGACATCGGGAAGGCTTCCATTTGCATCCAGCAAGTCAGGGGACCTTTTTTAGGCATAAATATGAAATATTTTTGCAATTTTTGAACTCCAAAAATCTGCTTTTCCCAAATGTGCGTTAGGCTATTTTTATCATGGGAAAATCATGTAAAGTCAATATAATTTCCGTTTTTAGCAGTTTTTTAGATATTTTATTAGATATTTTTTGCCTTGGGCTTTGCAAAGCCTCAAGGACAAGTTTAGATATTTTGACTTGGCCAATGGGATAGCTAGTTGCTCCATGAGGTTTTCCTCCTTCTAGCCTATTTATCCCATGGTTCTCATTGTAAATCGGAGGCTGAACTTGAGAGAAGAATTAATGCATTGGTCATATGAGCTTTGAAGAATACACTTGAGTTATGATGTTTGGATTGCCTCTTGGATGCTTTTGAGGAATGTTGAAGGCTTGTTGATGGATTCCTTGACATGGTAGAATGGTATAGTGCTTCTTAATGTTGTTTTGTCTTCTGGTTTTCACTCATATTTCATTTTTCTTGCTGCTATAGATCAGTAAAGATTGATTTTGAGACATGCCCATGGAGGCACCTCAAAATCCCTGAATCTTCATAGTTTGATGTTTTCTTCTCCCTTAGTTATGCTAAAGAATTCTTAGCTGCTCTTTAGTAACCTAAGGTGTTGTTGCTAAGTTTTATTCATCAGTTCCATGTATGTTGAGTAGGATGTATGGTTTTCCCTACCTACCTATCAGCTGCCCATAGTTCTGTCCATGAAACTTTCTCTTTGGCTGATTTGTTGATCATTTTGTTGAACCAAGGAGGCCTAGTCCCGATCTAGCCCTTTGCCTAAAACTATGAAAACTTATTTGTCCAAGTGCCCAATGACTTAGAGACTATGTTTAGGCGTTCCGGCATAGTTTATGAGTTGTTAGTTTGTCTCGTGTGTTTTCCCCAAAGTCTGATAGCCTTTTCCCGAAGTTAGAGGGTCTTATACCTCTATGTATGGCTGGAATGTTTGATTTCTATGTATTGATTAGCTTATAGTATTCCTAGCATGATTAATGGCTTGCTATTACATGTTTATGTCTGCTATTAACTAGTTTGCACTTGAAATCCCTTGTCTTTCACCAACTTACTGTCCATTTAATCCATTTTTCCCAGAGATCCCTTCTACTGTGAATCAAATCGGCCCTACAGCAGCTTTACATCATCGCCTCATTAGCTTCCTTGACCTGTTTGACCCCATAGCCCAATTTATCTACATCTTGTTATCCAGTTTATGTATTTGATCGGTTTCATCCCTCACAAACTTAAAAAACCAAAAAACCAAAAACATACTTCTTCATAACTAGCCTAATATCAGAACATCGCAAGTAAACACACCGACATCTTTTGCACTTATAGAGAGAGCCCTCTCTGAGTCCAGGAAGGCTAGGTCCTTGGGCTCCAAAGCTTGGTTTGATGTTACATCGTCATTTGGCTAGCCAATGGGCCAAATCACGGGACCCTAACGGAGGAGGCGGGAGCCGTCCGCATCTGAAATGCCAGGCGGTCAGTGGGTCCGTAGTGGTTCCACTGGAAGTGGACCCAGCAGTAGAACTGGGATTAGGGCTAGGTCCAGAACTAGCCATGGTGGAGGTAAAGGGGGGAGAACCAGAAGGACAAGGAGAACCCGAAAAATCAGAGGAAGAGTTGGAGTGCGGACTCGGGGGAGGACTTACTCGAGGGCGATGGGAAGGAGGAAGTCGACTAACCGGGAACTGAGGGTGAAGGCCAAGAATTCGCTGGGAGAAATTCCTTGGAGGCGCAATGATGACGGGAAGAAGAAAGACCGACAAGGGCAGCAAGGTGCAAAAGCAAGACGCGACAAGGGCAAGGAGGTGCAGTGTCGATTAATTTTAGAGTCTTTTCCAGGCGGTGTTAACCAGGCTCTTCTTCACTTAGGGTCAGTGTGTGGCGTGCGTTAATTTTAATTGATTAAACCCAGACGTTTTGAGAGAAAAAGAAAAAGTGTGCTGCGTAATGGAAAAGAAATCTGCAGTAAATAAGACTGAAAGAACAGGAAATTAGCAACTAAAAAGGCAGCAATCGAACCCAAGAAGGTGGGTCTCTCAAAACTATTCTTAGAATGGGTAGAGCACGCTAACAAGAGACCAATAGATCTGAGTTCTGGAGGGACTCGGATCTAATGGAGAAATCTGCTAGAAAGTGGTGCAGAAAGCAGCAAAGAGGCAGGGGCAAGGTTGCTGCTAGAAAATAGGAGATCAGCTAAAAAGAGGGGCTCAAAGGGGTGACCCTAGAGATGAACCAAAACAAAACAAAAGGCAGTGTATAGAAAGGGAAGAAAAGGTGAACTGTGAGGATCTGAACAGGAGATATCAGATCTGAAATAAGGCTGAAACTTCTAGAAATTCAGATTTCTGAAAACAGCAACAAACTCTCCCACAAAAAGTGGAGGGAATTGAAGCCCTAAGGGGAAAGAGTCCCACTTAGGTGAGTGAAATAGATCAGCAATAGGTCTGAACAGGTGGAGACAGAGGCTGGAAAACCCTGACAGAAGCTTCAGTGAACCCCAGAAAAAGTGCTGGTAGATTGCAGAAAAAGTTGCAGGTCGCAGGTTTGGGCCTGTTTTTAGGCCAGGTCGCAGATTTAGGGTAGAAAAGTGCGACCTCAAGGCCAGGTCGCACTTGTTGGGCCGATAAGTGTGACCTGCAGATCCAGGTCTGGAGGCGGCAGATTTCAGAAAATTTTGTCGTCTCAGCAGCGGCTGATGTCGGTCACCTGCGCAAAAAGGCCAGAAACACACGGAAGTTAGAATTTTGAATGTTTGAGGGTTTTGGAGAGGAAAACTACCATAAAAATGGAAAAAACAAAAAAAAATAAAAAATGGAAGAGAAACCCTAGGGTCTGAAACAACTGGATATGCAGGAAGATAGAAAACGACAGTGGTCGCAAAAGAAAACCCGTGTGGAGTCGCCAATTGTTAGTATGATTCTTTCGTCATAAAATATCACTTTAGCTATGCATATCAAGTAGCCCTAACATCAAATATGGCTGCAAAATATCCTTAAGTTTGCTGCATAAAATTAGATCTAAGCATAAAAGATATTAAGCAGATAAGATATAAAATGGCTCCATGCATCCAATGAACAATACAAGAACAATGTATAAAAAGAATCTTATATTGTATTAAAGAATGGGGCACCTGAGAGGAAAAAAAGAAAGGTGTTTTCCAGTTCTCCTTAGTGGGATGGGTTCTTGGAAGTCCTCAATGTTTCAGATCTAAAATTTCTCTCTTTGGTTAATGTGGAAAACCCTAACAAACATGGAACTCAATGGGAGTTCAAAATGCAAACAAATGGAAATGGTGACCAAGAGTAGATCTAGTGTGATCTAATGCAATGGAGGTGGTTAATGAATGGGGAAAACCCTTCTATTTATAACAAAATATTGGGGTGTTCTAGAACTCGGTGCATGAATAAAATATTATTAATCACATTCTAGAATCACCCTTTAGGAATATTTTATTATATTTGTTGGAGGAAAAAGGGTTTTTGACTTGGGTCAATTCCTTTATTTATAAATAATAAATAAATAAATGATTTATTTATTATTTAAGGGAAATGAGGGGAATATAATTAAATAAATAATAGTTTATTTAATTATTTAAAAATGATTTAGTCAAATTTAACTAGGAATAGTATTTAAATAATGATTTAAATAAATTATTCTTAGGAAATAATTAAATAAATAATGATTTATTTAATTGATTATTACAATTTTGGGTTAAATGTATTCAAGAAATGTAAACAAATGGTGGCTTGTTTTACTTAGGGTAAATTAGTCTTGTGATGTATAGGTTCATCAACGATAATGAGTTAGATGACCAAAAAATAATTGTAATAGTAGATTATATTTTTTACAAGGTGATGAACAAGAAAAAATATAACTACTTGCTAAGGATGGGTACATCTATAACAAGCTTGTGTGTTCTTTAGCTCCAGAAATATTTGGACAAGAGGATGTCAAAAAATCCCTGCTTCTACTTCTTTTTGGTGCCCCAACTAGAAAATGCAAGGATGGAATGAAGGTATAATTCTTATACTGAAGAGATTTTACAGAGAAACTTGATTATCCCATTGATGATTTTCTGAGAAAAATGTCTTTTTATTCTCCCTTATCTGGTCTCTGGAGTCTGTATACAAAGGAAAATTTATATTTATTACTCACATTTCTGTTTTACTTGCAAATAAGAGGTGATTTTCATGCCTGTTTGATGGGAGATCCTGGAGTTGAAAAGAGTCAGTTGTTGAAACACATGATCAGTGTGGCACCTCGAGGAATTTACACCACAGGTCGAGGAAGTTGTGGTGTTGGTCTGACAGTTGTTGTTCAAAGGGATCTGGTCACCAACGAAATGGTACTTGAAGGCAGGGCCCTCGTATGTTTCTGAGATTTATTCTTTCCAATGTTTACGTTATTGGTTTCTTTGGAGTTGGAAATTGTTTTATTAGACTAAATGCATCAAAGGTTTCACCAACATATATCTTTAGACACCTTTGGAGTAGTGACAGAATTAATAGATCTTGTATGTGATGAATTAGGTGTGATGTTATGGATGAGACAAATCATACTGTTATTCATGAAGTGATGGAGAAACAGAGTGTCATCATTGCAAAGGTGAGCATAACAACCTCTCTAAATGTGTAGACTATTGTTCTGGATACCGCTACTGCTATTATTATTCAGTTTGAAGGTAGCTTCATATGAGTTCCTACCATGAATATGAGTTTTTGAATGTCATGAATTCTAGAGATAGATCTCATGGAGTTGCATCAACCTAGTGGGACACACAGAAGGTGTCTTGTATAGAAGAAAAGGCTTACTCTGGCACTAATCATTGCTCATGGCGTTACCTTTAAAATTCTTGTATCAATTTTTTCTCTTTTCATTTTCCTGTCATCATCAAACAGGGAATTGGGGTGTTGTAGATGCTTGGGTTTGGTAGTGGAGGTGATGCATGCATGTGCTACAAGGAATTGTATTAGGTAAGTATGAGAGGCAAAATCTACTTCTTGTGATGATTTAAAGTCCAAATATATGTATTAGGTAACTAAGAGAGGCAAAAAATTATGCCTATGATGATTTTAAATTCCTTTCTTCCTGCTTTTAGTTTGAATTAATTCACAATTACAGTCCATTTTTTTTCTTTCAATTTCACCTCAGTTACTGTCTGCTTTCTATTTATGTAGTTAGAGTATGAATCATGTTCCATCAACATAATAAGTTATTGGCATGTCTTTGCCTATTTAATGATTTAAGCCTTGCATATCCCTATCTGTATTCTCAATCTCAGCCTTTTTCCTTTATTTGTATGTGTTTTTGAATGTTTACTTTTACTTTATTTTATTTTTGAATCTCAATCTGTACCTCCACTGCTTACATCCTTATCCTCTAATCACTTTTCAGTTTATATAACCTTGTTGTTGGCTTTCCCAGACAAGTACTTATGTTTATTTTGAAGTGAATAATGTGATAGTTGACTTCTTCAATATGTTATGTCATTAACATAATATCATTTCCCATTTCAATGCCATCACTTATTATGGTTACCGTTATCTATTTGGTGTCTACCAAATTTTCTTGCTTGCCATTTCAATGTCATGACTTTTGGTTGCTATCTGTTTGATCTCTAAATTATTGTCTTACTCCTTTTCTATCTAAAAGTTTGCATAATAATGTTTTAGAGTTATATGTTAAATATTTTGGCAATGCTTCTACTCTTTGTTTTAGGTAGCATTTGATGGATATGGACCTTTTTCCAGTTATTTCTTTCTACTCAAAATATTTAGTACTTTTCAATCCTCAGGGATATTCATTTAATGACTTATATAGCATAGATCCCTGTGGTTGGTATCATTTCTAGCTTTGTTGCTTGTGAAAATTAAGTTGCACATTAAAATAGAAATGATAAAGCTGGAAGAACAAATACCTTTCAACTTCCTAATGAATGTTGGCTCATTTCATTTGTATAGTTTGCATGGAGTTGCAACTTGGGACATAGACTATTGTATGTATTCTAAATGTTAGTGCATATATTTACTATTTGGTCAATGTTGATGTAGATAATATTTTAGCTATCACTTTAAACATGGTGTTTTTTCTCCCGTGCTTGTAGCACTTACAACTAATGATCTAGACAAGTTCTTGAGGTCGATTGGGAAAGAACATGCTTATCTGGAATTAGAGGTAAACCATAAAAGTATATAACTCAGTAGTAAAAAACCCAATATGGAATTTCAGCATGAGCATGCCTACCTGTATGAATATTTTTCTAATTTTCTTATCATTTCTTCAGGTTGTATTGTCTGTGGGAAAGGATCAACCGCCTGATCTTGCTGGTCATGTTCCGATGGAAGTGGTTATAGTCTCTAATCTACATTCTGAACAAGGAATGGATAATGAGACAATACCTCCAAATATTATTCATAGAGAGAATGAAACTAGAAAACATAAAGATGATCATGCTGAAACTTGCATGGTGTATGTATTTTAATTAAAAATATTCTTGATCTTTTAATTGACACTTTCCAGACTTTGATGTGTTTTTCGGCACCCTGAATTCATATGCACTTGTTCATGTAGGAAATTTTGCTGATATAGGATTTTTCATTACATGGTCATCCTGAACTCTATAGTGAAGATATCGAGCCAAGAAGGTAGAAGTCGACATCACACTAAAATTGAGTTTGATCACTCCCAAATCAAAAGTTTGGAATTTGCAGATGCAGTAAAGGTTTCCTCTTCGGGTGATTAATCAGTGTGTAGCAGAAACAACAGACTTTTGCCTCTCCATCACAGTCTTGTAATCATGGAATAGATTACAGATTAAGTTTCTAAAGCAAGGGATTTTGTGGAAGTGAAAAGAACTAATGGAAATCTATGTGCTTGTGTGCTAATGACCAAGCCTTAAAGTATACAATTGTTTATGATTTTGATGTTTTGAGTTTTCTAGCTAGATGCAAATAAGTCTTGAGTCTATCTGTGTATCATAGATAGCATGTTTTGAATCTTATTAACAAATTTAATTTCAGTTGGTTACTGCAAGATTTGATTCTTGAGGCAGTATGGTTGAGCATGGTGATTGAGCATTTAATATCGTCACAATGACTTGACACCTTTGGTGACATAAGAGAACCTTGATTTGAAAATGACATTGATAGTAATATTGTGGATAGATAATAATGAGACTGTAAAGGGAAGTAATCTATAGACCGTTACCTATGTGTCAGTGAGTGACCTTGTTTCACATTTGTATACTAATGTTTAATGACAACATGATGGATCTTGCTTTTGTCACAATAACCTTGACATCTGTATAGCAACAATATTCTCTGTGACATGGTGACAATGATCCCTTTTTGTGAACACTTTTGAAGATTCATCTTGATGTTGTTGAGTATAGTTGTTACAGTAATTATGACTACATCTCCAGTTCTTCCAAATGGGCCTTGAAATTTCTGGTATCATTTTGAAAACACATTCTTGTCTTAAGCTAGTGAATATTGTGCTTATTAAATCTTCTCCAATCCAACCAAGATAGTGTTCTAACCCCACAGATCCCTCCAAATGTGAAATCCCATCTTTGAAAGATGCTTACTAAAAAACTTGAGGGTACACCTACCTAGCATGTTGATGTTGGGAAGGTTCACAAAACATAGCCACATAATACCATCCATTTGAACTTGGGGGAAACTATCTATAATGCTTACAAAATATTTTTGATAATCCTGAAAAAAAAAAAAAAAAATCTAGTGGTAAGAGCTCTTTAAATCACATTACCAAGCTTAAAAATCCATTAATGCCATCCACATGGGTTGTTTCCAAATGATGTCTTAATAAAATATTCCATGGGGCTCTCATTAAAACACTTAAATTAAAAACAACAGAGAACAATGCTTTTTTTTTCATTAAAGCAAAGGGAGGGTATCATAACTCTCATCCTCACCTTGCCTTTTCTTCTCTATATAACTGTCCAAAACTGTAACTTTTGTTGTTCCACCTTAATAAGACACTAGTTTGAGTACATGAGGTTGTAGTTGGAATTTTGAAGAAGAAGCTTTCAAAGGGAAGAGGGTCTAGACTTGTAATTGAACATATTATTTGGTGCAAACATATTCATAAAGATTGATCAATTTATTTTTCATCATAATATAGATCAAATTATATTTCATTTTATAGACATGCACATAATCAATCTTTCTAAAGCATGGTTGATCTTTGTATGCCTTAGACCATTAAATGCCACAAATCATAGTGAGATGTGATTGAGTGTGGATTGAGTAATCACATTGTGGGAATACTAATATGCATCTCCTATGTATATCACAAGAAGAAAGGTGAATTGTAGAATGCATGTGGGGTCATAAGAGACGAATCATGTCATTATGTTAAGGATATAAATATAAGTGGGTATAAAAAATGTTAATGAAAAAACAGATACCTACAATATCTAGTGAAAGTAGGGGTTTTTTAAATTGGGAAAATGCAATGGGTTAGTATTTTTAGGGGGTTAAATAAAGTGATTTTCAGAGGTAATTTCCAATATGTAGTAAAATTAAGGGTATTGTTTAGTATGCCACTAATGCACGTGTTGTGCCATAGGTTAATTGAGTAACGCCCTTGTGGCGCTGCCATTCTGATTTCTGTAAATTGTTGCTCTTTAATTCTGAGTTCATTCCTTAACTGCTGGACCATTAGGTTGTTCTGAACAGAAGTAAAAACACCCATGGACTCATCTAGAAGTGCACCACATTCTACCACTGCTACTGCTACACTGTCAGTGGCTGACTTTACTTCAGTTGTGCATTGCGCTCGAACCTCTAGTGGTGTCTCTGGTTGGACCTTCATCTGCAGCTCAGCTATTTGTTGTTCAAATTTGGCATGGACAACTTGGATCTTTGTGCAGGATGCTTTGAGCACGACAACTAGGATTTCGATCTTTGTTGTTGGTATAGTTGAGGACAGGACGGTGACCTTTGGTAGGTCATCGCACAAACAATCAATCATAGCTTCTAACATGGAAGGTTGATCCTCAGCTGCTCAAAACACCTCTTCTACTTCCTGTTGCTCCTTTTCCAGTATTGTTTCTTACTGCTGAGACTCTACGACATCTTGGAAGGTATGGGACTCCCAGTACTACAACTCATCCATGATCATGGTGTTTATAATATGGGGTTTTCCTCTAAGTAGCATCGCCAGGTCGATGCTAACATCTCCGCAAGCTTACACATGAGTGCACAAGGCAGGCGGCTCAACTGTAATGGCAAGTCTCGAAACCTGAATCATTCGGTTGTCCAAGGGGGATGGTAGCCCCATACTAATGGGTTGTGCACTCATTTGTGTGATGATTTAGACAGTGAGGTGCCCACTTCTATGAAATCCTTCTTCAATTTTACGAAGGTTTCTTTTTCTCGTTGCAAGTTGAATCCTTCCTTCTTTTCAGGTGCTTTTCAAATCCAGAGATCAACATTAGGCTTTGTCCCCTTCTCTTCACCAGTGGCTCCACCACTCCTAGTGATGATATTCACACCTGGTTCTTCTTCGTGCAGCTCAGCTCTGACCATCTGAATATTTTGAGTGGGATTCTATTGTTTCTTTTCCTGCATTTTTGCAATAAAAACAAGGCAATCTTCAATAACATGATCAAATTTTCTACAGTACCTGCAAGAATTTTGTGTTGGGTTTGGATAGTCACGCACATAATGACCCACATTTACACAATTATAATAGATTATTTTCCCCCTTCCTCGACCAACTCCTCCTCCTCTTCCTTGTCCTCTACTTTGGAATCCACCGCTCTGCGAAGGGGAAGTTGGTGAAGTTGGTTCAACGTGCATCCAATATAGGTCAACTTGGTTGATCATCAAATCAAAGCTTCGATAGTGCTATTCTTCATTTCCCACCAATGAGAAAAAATTGCAGAATGATTGCTTAAGCTCGGGGATATATTTACAAATCCTCGGGTAGAAGTCTATCGTGTGTATACCCATTGCTTGAAAAATCGTGCATGATAATGTGGGAGTTACACTTGGTCTAGCCACGCTCTTTAGCGGGCTTTCTCCTCCAATTGTCAGATAGTCATTGAATACGGGGCACTGATCCTTGTGATGCCCGACAACTTTGCAGCGCATACACCATATATCTGTGCATGCATCCTTTCCCTTATCCTTGCGTAGACTCTGTATTTCTAAGTTCATTTCCTCCAACTGGCTTTGGATCTGTTGGGTCTCGATAGACACAGCTAGTACTGACGAAGATTCTAGCTTCATTTAAATCTCTATTACTTCGACCTGGGTGGCAATATTCTACTGACTTAGGGTTGCCGCAAATGGGGTAGCAACATGGAAATAAACCAATATTTGTGTTGTGTGTCATAAATAGTATATCCTCCATCTCTGATTGTGTGCTTCAGCTATTGATCCGTGTCCCATACAAATTCGTTCAATTTATTGTGAATCTATTTTAACTTAGTTACACATTGAGCAAACGATTTTAGATTGTTGAATTGTTCCTTCAATGCAGCCTTAAGATTATCAATAGTTTCATCAGGTTTTTTTGCCACATACATTATGTACCAATATAACACACAGTCTTGAAAAGCAGTGGCCAATTGGGCTTTCTTAACATCCGCATTATTAACTTGTTGCATTGTCCATACAATGTCAATAACAAACCATAATTGGTCCATGTCTTCATTCCCGATAGCATGGAAAGTGGGTAATTTCATGGAGGCGATCATCTGATTAGCGTCTAGTGGTGGAGGTGGAGGTGGAGTGGATGGATTTTTAGAATGAGGTGAGTTTAGGAGTGGAGTGGATGGGATATGAACTATGGCCAATGACCAAGAATACCCTGATCTTGCAATTCTGTAGATTCACCAAAGCTACTGATTTCAGACTCTTCATCATTGTCAGATTTAACTTTGAGGGGGCTATAAAAAAAACCTTCTTCTAGATATACTTTGTAAGTTATTCAACTACGCGTAGTTGGGACTCTATGGGACATTCACTCAATATGGCTACACAGAGTACCTTGTTCACACAATAGAATTTTAATCCAAAGTTTCAGAGAGTGTAGGAATTTACCTCTAGGGCGCTTGAAAAACCTTTGTTCATCTTCATAATACGATACAAATTGATCAATAGCGAATTCAATCACAAATCCTCCCAGAACACTATCGATCTAGTGATCTACCACATGGGTGATCTTGTTGTTAGTTTTCTCTACTTGTTGTACCAATTCCGGGGTCCACTGAATGATTGTCATCCTTTGCGTAGGTCTGAAATTCAGAAAGCTGAGACAACCACTCGTGCAACTTGGTTGCAAAGGAAGCAAAGAAAGTTTTGTGGACCTCTATGTAGATATACCTTTGTGCCCAATCTTCGACATAAAATTTAGAGCTTCTATTTTCCTAGATCACAAATTCACGTATCTACTTATCGATCCAATCTTGCAGTTCATTCTTTGTTGGGTTCTAATACATAAAATCTCCCTCAAAATGATCTTGATCCCGGCAACATAACCATTTGTTGGCCTGAGGGATCCTGACCCAGGTTTAGAGTTATCACGCAACAACGAAAACCCTCCAACTACTAACCCCTTTTGGTAGTGATCTTCTTGCGTAGACCAAAGCGTCACCCGAAGCAGTATGAGCAGGTGCTAGAACTAGGTTTCTACACCTTGAGGGAGATTTTGATGTGGCATATCTAATCAGACTTACTGCAAAAAATATAACAGATTTGCGCATCCAAGGTTAATGGTAAACATGTATAACCCTTTCGTAGATTGTCACATATTACTTCAATATATTTCGCGCACAATAGCTAATTATACTTCATTCATATCTACTTATCTATAGCATAGACTAATACTTGCACATAAATGAAATTAACAATTAACATAAGTAAATATGCATCAGCAGAACAAGTTTGGGTTGACAAAAAATAACAAATAATCTCAACAATAAACACATAAGAATATGGGTTCGCTAAGAATGCCTTCTTTAATAAGAGATTTTCAATTGAATAGAATCTATCTTATGCACACACAACAACAGAGTCCGCACACATCTCAGGACTTAGGTCTCCGCACACACAACCAATAGGAGCCTTTCTACCTAGACTAACCACAGACTTAGATCAAAACATTAGTAAAAACAACCATAAAACATCTCCCCTTTACTTGACTCACTCTTACATATTTATATTATCAAAATGTGCACATACCATGGTCTCAAACCATGGTTTGAGACTTATGGTTTTCCTTTTAACCCTTTACAATAATTAAGGGACTTTGACCCGCCCCAAAGCCCCTTTGACCATGTGCACATAGCACGTACAACAAATATTAAACAAAATTAACCCAAAAAAGTACCCAAGGGGGCCTAGCTCCAACAATGGGCCCGCCTAAGAACATTACAAGGAAAAAGAAAAAATCATTACTGAGGAAAAAAAGAAAAAAAGAAATATTCTACAATTACTCACAAATGCTTCAAGTTTATAATATTAATATTAAAGTTAATATTAATATTTAAATTAATAGTATTAATATTAATATTATTAATATCAAGATAAATATTAATATTAACGTATTTTGAGAGAAAAAAACGCTAATTTTTATTTTGTAAATAGGGAATAAAACTTACACTTTGTAGATGCATGTGTGTATGTGATCCTGAATAGTAACATGTTTAATAGAAATAAAAATATGGTGCTGAAGGAGGAGGGAATGAAACCCTAAGTTCAACAACAAACCCTTAGTTTAACAACACATGCCCTCTCAAAGAAATATAATATTAATGCTTTTTCCAAATTTTTGTTTTTGTAAACAAGGAATGAAATTTACACTTTGTAAACCCACTAAGTGTGTATGCAATGGTGAACTGTAATATGTCTAATAGAAAGAAAACATCTAGTGCTGAAGGAGGAAGGAATGAAACCCTAAGTTCAACAAATTCCTAGGCCATAAACATAGAGAAATATTAAATTCAAGGTATGCATGCCTCACAAAGAGAAGTCCTGGCACGTAGGCCATCAGAAATTCTAAAAAAAATAAAAACTAAATTCGAGGCATGCAGGCCCTTCGAGATCCCAAGTAGGGAGGAAAAAAATAAATTTTACATCCCGTCGACACACAAAAAGACTGCAAAAGAAACAAAAATTAGGTGAAAGACCCACTCCGAGAGGCCAAAAAAATAGGGCAATGAATCCATGAGCCAACCATTGGAAGCGGGCCATGGGACCCAGGAAGGGGCTGAAACAAAGGAATTGCAAAGAAAATACAGAGGCCATTGGAAGAAATATGTACTGAGAAGAAAAAACAACAATGGAATATTTTTGAGTCAAACCATATGAGGTGGATCACCACACAAGTGCCACGTGGTAACACTCTCAACTATATGGCTAGGGGTTTACTAGGCCAAACTTTGAATGGCCATAACATGTGATCCGGGAATCATATTTCGATAAAATTTATATCACTGGAAAGCTCATGAAGAGTTGGCCATGATGGTAATGTTTGTTTATGATTTTTAAGAAATTGAAATTTGAGGGATTTTCTGACCCAATTTCCATAACTGATGAATGGAGCTTGGGTCATCATAGTAACTGCTTCCTTGCACTCTTAGTGTGGGCTATGGGTGTTAAAGGGTTATGTTACTCCTAGAAAAGTCCAAAATCTATTTACTAAGTCCTTTTATGTTTGTTTTCCCATTGGTTTCGTCAAAATTTCCATTAGAACATTGCGAATGGAGAAAGCGGGTTTCAAACTTTGTTATTTTCTCTATTTTAGCATTTTATTTGGGTCATTTGATTTATTTTGTTTCAAAATATCTTCTAGAATATATTTTATTACCTTCTTTTTCTTATAATTTATTTAAAATTTCTTTAATTAGTTAGAACACACACATATATTAGATTTACTATATATATATATATATATATTTTTAAAGTATTTCATTTAAAAAAAAAAGTTATTTGGTGAAGTAAAGGATTTATAAATTATTAGTATTAATAAAAAATACTTTATTTTCATTACTTTCTTCTTTCATTTTAATTTACATGAGTTCTTAGCTATTTATTAGGAATTTTAATTTATTGATTGTTTGAAATTTTACTTTAAGGTTTGGTAAAGTTATTTTTTCTTCATTTAAAAAGAGTTTTCTATCTTTACATGGAATAATTAATTTTTCTACTCTTGCATGGTTATATGTGACATTTATTTTTAATTCATTTTGAAGAAATCCTATTTTGATATGGGGAAAACTATTAAATTCAACTTTAAAATGAAACTTTAATCCACCGAAATTTCCTACCTCAAAAACTTAAGAACTTAGTTGTTAAATTTCAAGGAACATGATATCATTCCTATTAAATACTACTAAAAACTCATTTGATAACCTACATGCTCTCTAAGAATGGATAATGTCAAGGTTGGGATGGGAGGTTTGATTAACACACCACTTTTTTATACTCAAGATCCCCTAATAGTTTCCTTTTTCTTAAGGAAATGTTACCAATTGTACATATCCGTAAGGTCATTTAATTGTCATTCATTAGTTTTCCATCTAGGTGGTTCATAGAGATGGGATGACACATGAGGTAGACAATAACAATTGTTAGGAGTTGGACCTAATGCCTTTCATTATAATTGTATCTTTTACACCATGAATAGCTCTTTTAGTGGAGCTCCTTCCTCTTCAATTTTAGTGCTTGGAAGGCCATTGTTTATACCTTTACTAATTTCCCATAGTGGATCTTATCACCATTTGTTGATAAATGTTTGGAGGATCTTATTTTGTTACTAATGTTTTTGAGTTGTATCACCTCTTAAGTTATTGAGTCTTTTTCTTTTATGGGTTGAATATCATGACTTTAGGAATTTAGTTTAATGCGAAACATTGCATTGAAATTACATCTAATTACATTTTAGTAATCAATTGTAGTAGAGTAATCATTTGTTTCCTCTTAACTATCCTTAGATATCATTTTTTGTGTAGCAGAAAAGTTACACCTAGTGAATATTGTACCTCCTATCTCCCTTAGGATTTCTTGTAGGATATAGGAACATTGTTATTTAGTTGGAGTCCCTACTTGTGTCATTTTTCCCACCTGTATTGTTAGGATAGAAAAAAATTGACATCCCTACCCTCGTATTACTCCCTTTATTTTGTCTTATCTAATAAATTTTAAGTCAATTTCATCCCCATCTAGTTCAACATTGTCTAGTTCTCATGTGTCCATCTTAACAATTAGTCCCACCTACGATATGGAAGAAAGTAATCCAAAAAACACTAAAAATACTGAAAATGAGAATTTAAATTTGGCTTGCACAAAAAATATCCTATACGTGGTCAGTCTTAAACTCTTGGATTTGACCTAGCTTATAAAAGTTCTGATTTGGCATAATCTTTCGTTGCCATCCATTCCTACCAATCTTTCTCTCAACATACCAAAATTTTAAGGGTGTGATAGAGAACATAATTGCAATCACATAATATATTTTCACTTATGTTGTAACTCAAATAATATCATTGACTATTCTATTAGATTATTGGTGTGTAAATTTTTGTGGATATTCCACTGGAGTATTTCATCATAACCAAAATTATACTATTTTGAAATCTTATATTGTTCAAATCAATTTTTCCTTAGATCACATATTAATTAATTAATACCTTTTCTCAAGTTTATGAAATAATTGAAATAAGAAATGGAAAGAATAGGAGCATAAACATACCATCTACACAAATTAACATTAGATTTATCTTGTGAAACCTAATATGAGAGAAAACCAATCTAGAAGGTGAGACCTATCCTCTTCTCTCTTTTCTCCAGTGTACACATGCACATACAAAGGAATGCGAATTCACTATGTAGTTAGCTTTTGACATTGTGGTTTGAAAAATAGCTACAAAATATTCCTCCTCCTTTGTTAAGATCATAAATTACCACTTTCATATGTTTTTCTAAGCTATGGAACAAGATAAAATGCTAAATAATGAAACTCATTTTCCTCTTAGTGGCTTGGTATTTAACATAGTTGGATAGCCATCTAGGGGACGGTTTTTGACTTTCTCAACCCTCAATTGTGGTAAGGGTTTTGGACCTTATAGAATTTTCTCAAAAGTATAAATGTTGTTAGCCCCACATGTGTGAATAATAAGTGGTTGACATAGCATCCACTCGTACCATGGTGGTTAACAGATCGGAATCTGGATTGGGGGCAAAAATTTGAAAAAAATTGAAAGTTCTCATAATCACACCAAACTAGAACGACTAGATAGGGATCGTCACTAGGAATCTGGCACACTTCATTTCATCAAAAATCGACTCTGTATGCGAAAGTTAGATTTCATTGTTCTTCGTGCTAAATAGGCGAATTTAATAAAAAAGGGGGTCAAACAAGGTCAAAGGACAAAAAATTGGATTTCCAAAGGCCAATGAGGTGATGAAACTTGTCAATTTCTGAGTGGCCCGGATTTCTGGGCACTTGCCGCAATTTCATTGGTTTGTGGAGAGCCAATTGGCTGCTGACGCATGGAAAGCTTGGAGTCCGCCACGTGCCCCCCCTACAAGGTCAAATGTGGTTAAGTTTGGGTCCAAATTCACATCATTAAAGGAAGAATTTCTTTTATGTATGGCTGGGTGGAGGTCGGGGTCGAACCCGCGACCTCCCCGACACAAACCAACACGCATACCACTTCCGCTATAGTTTAAGACTTAATATGTATTACAACCGACACATATTATAATTATCAAAGGTTGTATGGTGGAGGCATATGGGGGCCAACCCCAACCCAAAATACCATGCAACTATAGCCATTAGTAGAGCATTATTGTTAAATGCGCAAGTTAAACACTAAACATGGTTTATTAAACTATAAACAATGGTGAAAGGGCTAATCCGTTTTTAATATGCGGATTTGGTTAATCACGCAATTACCACTAAGACTACCAGTTAAATGCCCTTAACATTAATTAATCCAGTGCTTAATTCAGCAGAGTCCCCATATTTGGCGCCACTACCAAAATTGGCGGGGTTAACTGGAAATGTTTCAGTTTTAGTGGAGTTTTCCTAGGGAAAACTGAATGAGCCATATCTTTAGCATTTTTCGACCAATTTTGGTTCAAGAAGAGTTATTCCTAGATGATTTTGGATGCTCTGAGCATGATGGTGCATATTTCAGAGGCGTTGGAGCACTTCTTTAAGTGATTTTTCCACTTCGAAGATTAAAGAAGCCAAGGGCCACCAGGAGAGGAGGTCATGCCTAGTCCACTTGAAGACCATTTTAAGAACTTGAAGAGTCTATTTTTAGGTTTTTGGGTCTTATGAATTCAATGCAGTATCTTGCAAAGCCATTGGAGTACTGTAGGTGCATGTAATCAGAGAATTGACCATTAATTTAAAGAGGGCCTAGATAGTTGAAGCAGGTCCATGGAGATATATCCCAGGAGGGGTGAACTATGTTATCAGCTATTGTGTACTGTGTTTGATGTGTGTTATATCTCTGTAATTTAATTTTTTTACATGTGTTTTTAATAGGTAATTAATTCATAAATTTGTCATAAAAGACATTAAAATTGACACATAAACCCTCACATAATTGGCTAATTTTAGACTATCCTCAACACATTTTTTTGATATTTATGAGGGAGCTAGCACAAAAAAACTAGTTTTCCCATATTCAGATCAAGTTGGTATCAGAGCAATAGTTTAACTCATTTTAGTCTGAGATAATTTTCCAAGGTTAGCTAGAGAATTAGCTATTGGTTCTCCAATTTTGCAAGGATAATCAAGTTTATGTGTGTGAAGAGAAGGTCAAGATTGAGAGCTCAATTCTCAAATCACAACAAAGAAGTTTTATGCATTACAAGTGTGATGGAAGCTTCATCAAAAACTGTTTCTAATCCATCTTCCTTAGCAAGACTCTATGATAAAGAGATGTTGCAGAAGATTTACATCATGAATGATATGGTGCAAGAGATGTATGAATATAAGAGGGAGAGAATTATACTTCAAAAATAGTTGATTCCATGAAGGAGGAGAAGCAAGAGCTTCTTGAAAAGATGCATGAGATGGAGACTCTACTCCATATTGCAAATGAAACCCTAGCAAGGTTGCATGAGATGGAGACTCAACTCCATGATGCCAAAGAAACTCTAGCCAATTATGTGCATGAAAAAGAGGTATGCAATTCAATTTTATCTTCA
Source organism: Pinus albicaulis (assembly GCA_034641835.2). Classification (NCBI taxonomy): domain Eukaryota; kingdom Viridiplantae; phylum Streptophyta; class Pinopsida; order Pinales; family Pinaceae; genus Pinus; species Pinus albicaulis. The sequence goes on along the minus strand of CM076578.1, from coordinate 355,580,517 downwards.
ATTTCTTCTCGAGATGAATGTGTAGGTGCTTTTGAAAGACACACTATAGGAATAGGGTCCAAATTATTGATGAAAATGGGCTATGAAGGTAAAGGATTTGGAAAACATGAACAAGGCATAGTTGAGCCCATTGTTGTTGAGGAAAGGCCTAAGTATTTTGGTCTTGGCTATGCACAACATGAAGGAGAATGCTCCAAAGCCAAGGAGGCACATGAAGGTGTTCCAAGAAGGACTTTCATTACATGCTTATTACCTCAAGCTTTTGAAGTTTGTGTTCATGAGGAATGCAAAAGTTTCACACCAAATTTGCAAGAAGATTATCATAAGCATGCAACTAATGTAAATGGAAAACATGAGAATGTTGAAAGCTCTAAAGCCATAGAAGAAATTGTTGGTCCACTACGTCATCAAATTCACCTCCTCAAGAAGGCGACAAATGTGAATGTGCAAGGTATAAATATTCCTTTAATCAAGTTGCTTTTGATTATGATAAACATGGTAAATCTTCACATAAGATTTGGAGAAAGTTTGTATGTTCTTTTTATGGTTTGAATAACCATAATGTTTCGAGGTGTTGGAAGAAGATAGCCATGCACAGGAAAATTTCTAAACAAAGGAGGCAGAAAGCCAAAGGTCCTTTGGACAAGGAAAACCATGTTGAAAAGAAGATGCAATTGTTTTGCACTCATTTCCATGAGCAAGTTCATCTTGTAGACAAGTGTTGGACTTTGTATCCAATAAGTCATCCATGAAATTTGAATAATGTGGAAGAATGTGGAAAGAGATATTGAAAAGAATGGGAAGGAGGATTCCATAATTGATGTGGGTCAGGATAATTCACATAATAAATTGCAGCTGAAAAAAGCATCATTGAAATGGTTTGGTAAGATATGGTTAGATTTCTTATCCAATTAAGGCCTTGCATTTCTTTTGATGATTGATGCAAATCTTAAGGCCTTACATTTATTTTGATGATTGATGCAAATCTTTCCTTATTGAAGCATTTCTTTTCTCTTCAAAGTATGTTGCATATTACATGAAGCAAGATGTTGGAAAAGTGGAGTTTTGTTGACTCACTTAGATGTAGCAAAAATGGCAATTTGTACATGTTTTTGTTTGACTTGAAAGTTATTTGTTTGAAGAGGCATGTTTTTTTGACTTGTGTTTGGTCAATGGTTTGTAGACCAAGATGTAAGAGTACATGGCGATGTTCACATGATGTGACATTTGTTTCTTTGAAGGAGCAAAAGGTGAATGCATTCTTCCAGATGTGGAATTTGGAATTGTGGAGGTAAAAAGAATGGTCATTTATTTTCTTGTGATTACTGATATTGGAACTCATTGTTGTAGTTCACTTAGATGGGCTTAACTTGGAAAACTGGTTTCCAAGGAGAAGCTTGCATCGAATACAAATGTGTGAAAATGAGGAACATGATTCTCAATGGGAAGGCATCAGTTAGTTTTCCAAGAATCGATGGATTGCTTTGGTACAAAAAAGTGTTTTATTAGTCAACAAGCAACCAACAAATGTTGGATTGGGTCAGCAGCAAAAGGATGACATTGGTTGAAATGCCAAGCCATTTGCAAGGCAAGGCATGTCAGTGAACCCAAGTGGTTGTCATGGATATTTTTCTAGGTAGAATCGAGTTGATAGAATTTGGGAAAGATAAGAGTATTCATCTCTCATCAGATAACTAGATTTTGTGGGTCCAAAAGCCTGTCAGTGGGAAGGAGTGATCGGAATCTAGATTAGGGGCAAAAATTTGCCAAAAATTCAAAGTGCTCAAAATCACACCGAACAAAATTATTGTATAGGGATGGTCACTAGAAATCCGACACACTCTGTTTCATCGAAAAATTATTCCATATGTGAAAGTTAGAGCCCACTGTTCGCTATGCCAAACAGGTGAATTTTTTAAAAAAATGGGTCAAACAGGGTCAAAGGCCAAACATTTGGGTTTTCAAAGGTCAATGAGGTGATGACACTTGTAAATTTCTGATTGGCCCTTATTTCTTGGCACATGGCACAATTTCATTAGTTTTTGGAGAGCCAATTGGGTGTTGACACATGGCAAGCCCAGAGGCCGCCACGTGCCCCCCCAAGGCCGAATGTGGTTAAGGTTGGGTTGAAATTCGTATTATAAATGACAGCAAATTTTTTATGTATGACTGGGCAGAGGTCAGGGTCGAACCCGCGACCTCTTCCACACAAACCAACACACATATACCACTTCCACTATCGTTTAAGACTTAATATGTATGGAAACCGACACATATTTGAATTATCAAAGGTTGTATAGTAGAGGCGTATGGGGGCCAACCCCAACCCATGAGACCACACAAATATAACCATTGACGTAGCGCTATTGTTAAATTCACAAGTTAAACACTAAACATGATTTATTAAACCATAAAAAATGATTAAAACGGTAATCTATTAGGGGAATTTTAAGGTCTAAGATGAGCCTCCTAAGGAAATAATAAAATAATAGTTAAACCAATAAAATAATATTTATGAATTTGCAATTCACTTTTTTCATCACAATCCATGTAAACATAGTTAATTTCAATTCAAAAGTTGTACCAAAATAAAATTAATAAAAAAATTGTAGTGATGTGACTATAAATAATAACAAGTTTTTCAAAAAAAAATCATTATCAATGAATAACTAATGCATTTGTTCTTTGTACTTAAATAGCTTAAAATAAAATATAAATATAAATTCATAAATTCTTAATTATATAATATGCTATTAATTAAAATTTATATTATTTAAATCGTATAATAACATGTAATTAATATACTATGTAAAAATAATAAAATACAATAAAATAAATGTAATATATTATTTTATGTATGAAATTTATATTCCATATTAAATTGATTTGATTTGTAATATATAATACAAAAATGAATATAATATATATTTTATAATGTTTAGATTATTTTTCATAATATAATATAGAATAATATATAATATTGATATAATCATAATGAAATGAATTGAGTTGTATTTAAAATTAAAGAAAAAAAGTATTGAAATAGATTTAATTTATATTTATGAGTATAATATAAGATTTATTTATATTGAAATTTAAATTTTTTTTGCCCCAGATTATGTTGAACCTAATATAACATTTTTCAACATACAAAACTAATATACCTTTTTTCGAGAGTGTAAATTTCTGTGATCCATAACATATTATAATAAATATTCCAAGAAATCACATAGGAAATTATAATTTTCTATGTGATTTCCCGGAAAATTTATTATAATGCATTTTTTCATCATACAAAATTAATTTGTTTTTTCCTTTAATTTTAATATTTTTGTATTGCTATTAATATTATAATAATAATATTTATAGATTTGATTTATCCTAAAATTATGAGTTTACATTTTTATTTATTTTGATTTCATATGTATAATATATATGTATAGATATTAACTTATAATTAATTTGAAATTGTAATATTAAATAAAATAAGATGAATATATAATTTAAAAATAAATATATGAAGATATACAAATATAATATTGATTGAAAATGGTGTAAAGACATGAAGATTGTGTAGGGATATGAATTTTTTCTTTCAAAAAAATATGAAATGACTAATAATATTTTATTTAAAAAATGTAAAATGACATTTATTATGAGTACTTTACCTTATGCCTTTAAAAGTACTTAGAGCACTACCATGGTTAACCATGAGTTTTTATCTACCATTGAGAATGTGACAAGTAAGTACATTTAACTCAAACAATGCCACCTCAAACATTTGGGATGATGCCATACCCTAAAATGTGATTGGTTTTCATAAAGTGAATTTTAACTATACATTTTCTTTAGAAGATCCATTTTAGACCTCAAAATTCCCCTAATGCGTTTTTAATATGCGGATTTGGTTAATCACACAATTAGCTCTAAGACTACCAGTTAAATACGTTTAACACTAATTAATCCAACGTTTAATTCAGTGGAGTCCCAGATTTAGCACCACTACCAAAATTGGAGGGGTTAACTAGAGATGTTTCAGTTTTAGTGGAGTTTCCTTAGGGAAAACTGAATGAGCCATAACTTTGGCATTTTCGACCAATTTTGGCTTAAGAATGTTCATTCCTAGATGAATTATAATGCTTTGAGAATGATGTTGTAGGTTGCAGAGGCGTTGGAGCACTCCTGTAAGTGATTTTGCCACTTTGAAGATTAAATAAGCCTAGGGCCACCATGAGAGGAGGTCATGCCTAGTCCACTTAAAAACCATTTTTAGAGCTTGAAGAGTCTATTTTGAGGTTTTTGGGTCTTCTGAATTCAATGGAGTAGGTTGCAAAGCTATTGGAGCACTGTAGGTGCATGTAATCAAATAATTGACCATTAATCCAAAGAGGGCCTAGCGAGTTGAAGCAGGTCCATGGAGATGTAGCCCAAGAGGGGTGAACTCAGTTATCAACTATTGTGTAATGTGTTATTTCTATGCAATTTAATTGTTGTACATGTATTTTTATCAACTAAGTAACTCATAAATTGCTCATAAAAGACACTAAACTTGACACATAAACCCTCCCATAACTGGCTAATTTGAGACGATCCTAAACAAAAAAATTTAATACTGATGAGGGAGCCAGCACAACAAAACTAGTTTTCCCATATTCATATCATTAACAAGGTAGGTCAATTTACAAGAGGCATAAATTTCACATAGGATCTTCAATTGAGGTGTTTCTCACATTGTTGGAAAGGTCTCAATGTGTAGGTCAATGTCAAGGATGTGTGCAAAAGTTTTGGACATTGCAACCCCAAGAAATGCTATTTGTCTCCTGAAAATGGATCTAAAAGGTTCCAAAATCCAATTTTCCAAACTAGGAATTACCACTAAAATGGGCCTTACTTACCAATTTGTCCAATTTTACCTTCTAAAAAATACCAAGAAAAATCATAAATAATATGATAATTCAATCTATATTAGTTATATTTGTTCCAATGCCACTTCACTAAAATTAGTATGGAATGGTAGATTGATCACCTAGGCTATGTCGGATCCTAATTTTGCAATGACATTTTCAACCTTCCTTTAACTACGTATTATGTCATGATGTGAGAGTTGAAATCAATTCCTATAATTAAACTACAACCCCTCATGGATTGCATCGATGAAGAGTGTAGAAAATAGTAAGTATGTAGAGTATTACTTTCAATTTTGATAACATTAACATATATACTAAACTACATTCCCAAATCAATATCAAGCATCTACTCCCTATACATGGAGAAGACATTAGAATCCCATGTACACATCCTCAAAATATTTATTTCATGTAGTTATTATTGTCATGGTTTTATCAACAATTTATTTATCCATTATTGCTACTTTTATTTGTTTTAGGGATCTTTTTTCCCAACATCTTTAAATAGCTTTACCTTCTCTTATTCCTCTTTCAATTGCTTCACGATTGAATATTTTTCCTTTATGATAATAATCTAGCTTAATACCTTTATACCTGTGGTGACATATCTCATTTGAAGATATAATTTTTTTTAAAAGACTACACCTGTATGTCTTAAACAATTCAACATATAGGAGTATAGATAGGAGATACATGGATCAGTCAAGTCATTGTTATTAGTTAGAATACCATATCTCATCTAAATTATTATTCACAACGTAATTGTGTAATTTCATATGAAGATAGTAACTAGAGTAATCAAATCAGAGCGGGTGCCAATAATGAGTGGTCATTGATGGTGAAATGAATTCCTCCCTTCCTTAAGCGGGGGATGCTGAAATAAACCCATTGCAAAGTATTAATTTCGAAATCAGGACAAAGGAGATCCGCTTGCGTATAGTATAGAGAGTATGAACCAGCCTAGATCCATCTAACTCTGGATCTATCATGCGCGAGAGGGATCAAATCTCTCAAGGTGCAAACCTATTTTTTGAGTGCAAAACTTGAGGAAAGGTTTGCACCTCGAGAGATTTGATCCCTCTCGTTGCATGATAGATCCAGCAGTTAGATGGATCTAGGTTGGTTCCAATAGGAGGCATCAACGTCACATTTTTCGCATTATTAATTTTTTTGTATATTTTTGAGATGTACATCGGACTTTGAAAATTTTGAAGATTAGAAATACAAATTCTAACAAATGTTATTAATATAAATATGTTTGGGTGATCATAAAAATGAACTAATTAATATATTAAATAACAAATACACCTATCATATCATTGAAATGTGATATGAAGAATATATTGAAAAAATACATGAAAATTACATAATTTATTTAGTATTTAACCTTAACTCCGACTTCTTATTCTTTTTCTCTTAGAAACAGCTGCACATTTTTCCATATTTTCATATCGATCATATGGAAATGGTGGTTGGAAATCGAAGACCATCCAAAGATTTAACTCAGAGATATTGTAGTAAAAAGTGAGACCTTTTCGCTCTCGTCCTTCCAATATCAATAGTTGGCTTTTCTAGCGTCAATCCCCGGGACTTATGAATTGTTAATCCCCAAGAAAGTCGCAATGGAATTTGTCTATTATTGCCTCTTTCAATAGGCATAATAGGAAGAGTATGAGGGAATAATTCATCCCACGCAACTCTGACATAGTTATCAAATGTTACTAAAACATATGTAGGAGGATTAGGAGGTGATGTTCCAGGATTATACACAATATCTTCAACTACTCCAAGAGCACCATTTACAAGTCCTGCATTAGTCCATAAATTTGAAGTTAGCATAACCCTAGCTCCAACAGCAGAGAAGGACCTCATTATCCAAATTTTCCTCATCTCGCTTTCCATGTTGTTGTTGTTATTTGATCTTGTAGCAACACTACGTGCAACAGGGTGATTTAGGGATACCAAGCAATGCTTATTGTGATTGTGCACATCATCATTTGTTGCAAACAAATATGTAGCCTTATTAAATGACTCTTTTGTTGAAGCATCCAATTTGGAATCTGTACGTGTCATTAGTACTTTCCAATCTTCTATTGTTGGAATTGCATCTCTGACGTTCATTAATAAATGATGAAATAATCTTTGGTCATTGCTCTGTCCATCTTGCCTATATACTGTATCAAGAGTTACAATAGTTGTGAATAAATTCCATAATTCTTTTGCATGACCTTCACATGCATATGCAGGTCTATCCATAATAGGAGGTAGTTGTCCCAAATCACCAACCAATATAATCGATATACCTCCAAACGAGACTTATTTATTATGAGGAAAAGCTTTGCTGAAGCTCGAGAATCAATATGTGTCAACAAATTTCTCCCTATAAAACTCATCTCATCAATAATAATGTACTTAACATGTTTCATCTCCTCTTGTAAGGTTAGCAAACGTGACCCTTGTAAATCAATGAAGTTCCCTATCGGTATATAAAGAGCAGAGTGTATTGTTGATGCGAGATATGTTGAATGTTGCAACACCCTGGGTAGGGGGCCAAAAGAAGCAATGGGCTCTTATGAGGAAGAGAGTCAATTTCAAGTCTTTGTTTTATTGCACCAATCAAGTAAGACTTTCCAAGTGCCTGTTGTCCCTTCGATAATCATAAGCAACTGTTCTTCCTTGTCATCTCCTTTGTAATGATCAAGAACTACATTAAATGCTATTTTTTGCTTTTCTCCTAAACTTTCAAATGAATATTTTGTTGATGATCAGTAGTAACAATTGCATTCACTTTTTCTTATCAGATATGAAGTTCACTGCACATCTTGATGTCTCTTCATCGACAAAGCTAGAGCTCCAATTTGTCATAACATCACGATCCCTAAATCCAATCATGTCAAATTCGCTCGCATGTATAAACTTATTCTTATACAAACCTGAAATAATCTCCCACTCATGTTGCTTAGAATCATTTTGTACATGTAAAACATCTTCATCCTCATCTGGAAATTGAGCTGGATCCTTTGAAGGTATTGGATTACGATCAATATGCCAAGGATTATAGGAACAATTTTCCCAATTTTGTATGATGTCATCATCTCTAGAACCAATATCTGTATGAAAATCATGAAACGGCTTGTACGATACTAATTGCGACCAACAAAAATCAACAAAACTATTATTTTCACGAGGGGGGAACTGAATGAAACTTAGGAAATACTCGTACAATGGCTGCATTATCTCGTGGTAACCATTTCTCATCTTGGCGACGTTTGTCATATGACCAATATCTAGAAGCTTCTATCAACGAAAGGTGCTCCATACTCATGGGTCTCTTCCTATATGCATCAATAAGAGAATTATCATTATGGTCATTATTTTCATCAACTTTTACTTGTTTGAAAACATTTATCCCAACATTCAAAACAATTAATGTACGACTACATTCATTAAGAGGAAGCTCCAAAAGCATATGACATGTTTCTTGTGCTCCTATATCCCCCGTCAACGATAGTCTCACACAAACAATGTTCTATATGCACGTGCTCGCTAGTTCATTTGGATTTTGAATAGAAGAAATACGCATCAACATATCATGGAAGCTTTCCGACCCCTTTTTTCTCGCTTTTGATGCATATTTTGCTATGTAGTTAATCACAACATGCCTAGAAAGAAATGAGTTTCCAATCCATATTTGCACGCCACATCATCAATGTTTCACGATTATGTGTATTTAATCTATCATCATTTTGTCTAGGTTCATATATTTTTTCCCCACCCTCATCAACATAAAGTCTTGACATTTTGCATAGCTCCCATGGTGCCTTATATCTACACACCAATTTTCCACCCTTCTTTATAAGGCATGACTTCTCATTACGGAGTGATGTGGCGCTCAACACAATTGAGAAGTTGTTCATAGTCCATCATAGGATCGGACTGAAATATTTGTTCAGAGGTTCTTTAAGCAAGGATGATCATCATCGTTCCGTTGAATAGGGATCTTTATTTGATATTCATTACGTGGATTGAATGCATGACGGATCTATCAAAGTATTATTTTGCAAATCTAACTTGATTCGGGTCATTCCAATTCAATTTGTCCATATTGGGAGCATCTTTTAGCCCAAGAAACCCATGGACATGTGGAGATCCGCGATGTTGCCATTCATAACGACACCAAAAATATGTAGCATGATGAATTTTTGAAAAAATCTCATCTCGAAACAATGTATGTCTTAAATGCACATAACTTGCTACAATGTGAGGATTATCAATGACATTCTGTGTCTCCATTTTCTTGCTTCCTTTGGATCTGTAGGAGAGGTACCAGCATCAATATATGAAAATCAGACTATTGCATATCCGCTACACTTAGTGTGAAGAATATTGTAGGAGATCCAATTTGTTGTACTAAGTCACATAAATCGCCACGACATTTGCTCCAATATGCACGTGTACCTCTTAGAACATGTCCAAATCTCATCAATCTATCTGCAATTTTAGAATTTGGAAGATTTTGTAAATGCTCTCGTAACTCATCAATCGTTGTAGGTAGTTCTCGTCATATTTTTTTTAACAACATCTAGTAAGACGCCTGAGCACGATGTCTCATGATGATATTGAGTAAAAAGTATCTAAATCGAGGATGTCTCCCAAACCTATTATCACGAAATATGAGGAGATGTTTTGCATACTCATGAAAATGCACGTTTCTTAGTCGTGCTTGTAACCAATTGGCTTCTCCTCTAGGGAATAATGTTGGAAATGCCATACCAAATAACCCTTCAGTATTGTACTCATTTATTGGAGATGAACCAATTCTAGGCCAATTAATGACATTTGTAGTTTCACCATCTAGTTGGTTTTCTTCTCTATTAGGATTATCTCGCCCATGCACGAATAAGTTCAATTTCCCTAGGTGCATTTGGAGGCCTTACAGCAAAAGAAATTGTATCATAATCGATCTAAAGCATCTTCACGACCCGGAGCACCTTCTAACAACGTAATGTCTATGTCATTGTCCATATCTCGATAGTATAATGCAATTAATCATATGTGACACATTTGTTGTTTTTTTCCGGTAACTCGTCCCACAGACATGCATATCAATTTCTACACCTTTATAATATGGATCATTTTGAATCTTATAAAGTAATGCATCGAGTACCTTTTGCCTTCTAACGATGAAATCATAGCTTGATCCTCGTCGACCTTTTTTTCGCACCACCATCATTAAATCCAAGTCTTTAATATGTCGAGGAAATTTATTGGCAACATCTTTAACATCTTGAGGAAAACCGATTGTGTGTCCTCTATATTTGTATTGGCCACCTATTGAATGCATTACCCGCAAAAATTGGACTTGCTCTTGCTATCAACATTTCCTCAACTTGTGTAAGACTTCCAAGGATCAAAGGCTCGTAACTCGAGATTCATATGATTTTGTGATGAAAATCTATGTTTATTACCCTCTTGTTTACATCTTGTACACATTGGACTTGTCTTTTTAGTCACCACTTGAATGCCAGGATACGAATCCTCACACACATGGCACATTTGAGGATGACCTAATTTATCAATTCTTTCACGAAATCTTTTATGTGCAATAACTTCATCTTCCACTGGTACATTGGAAATCATTTCACATTCATCGTCACATTGCTCCATTGGTTGATGATTTTGTAGCTTCATACCTATAGGAGAATGAGCCTCAATTGTTGGCCCTAGATCACTACGACCTTCGATTTGTCTTTTTCTATGTGATCTTACATATTGTTGTCTTTGTTTTCTTCTATGTTCTTCTTTTTTCGTCCTCATCCATTTCTTCAAATTTTATTCTTTTTCTTTGAGCTTTATTTATTCGTTATGCTTCCCTTTCATCCTCATTTTTTCCTTTCTCGTTGCCTCTTTTCTTTCACGTTCCTTCTTTCGTTGTTCTTCCCTTTGATCATCAGCCATATTTTGTCTTCGTAATCTTCGACCGCTCATTTTTTTCTACCCTCTTCGCTCTCTTTCGATTTCAATTATTTGTTTCATAATATTTGATCCTTGTCTTTTAACTCTTTCTCTCGTTTACACTTCTCATTTCTTCAATATTGTTATTATTAGTTTCCCCATTACTAGTACCCATGATATTATATTCTCGTACAAAAAAAACCCAAACACATCAATTAACCATATATATATATATATATATATATATATATATATATATATATATATATATATATATATATATATATATATATATATATAATACCTAACTACAAAATATCAAATATCTAACTACAAAATATTTAATACTCTTTCTATGTCTAAAAGGCAATTTTTGTACACGTGCAATATTGTAAATTGTGTTTGATGAGATTTGATGTCCAAATCTCATCAAACACAATTTACAATATTGCACATGTACAACAATATTTATAATATAATATATTATTACATGTGTACAGCAATATTTATAAAACCCTAAACACAATATTTGAAATCGCTTGCTCACAATATTCGGGCAAGCTTCTGAATATTACATGTTTAAAATCCAGAAATTAAACGGTTTAATTTATCTACAACTAAAAACAGGACCATAGGCAGGGATTTTGACTTGTCTAAGTATTCTGACATTACCTGAGAGAACTTGAGCTCGGGAGCTTCCAATTCGAACCGCGCCATAGAACCAAATGCGACTCACCTCTATGTTCGATCAGCGCTGAGTTGTTTTAATTTTTTTGGTTTATTTATATGATTATTAAAACTTATTTGTTAAGCCGACATTTATTTTTTATTTTTATTTTAATTTAAAATTTCAGCCGACACTGAGGACGTGATCCACCTGACATCAGGGTCATATTGGGCTGTAGATGCGCCTCTCGGCGCAATTATTGCAAGTACCTTCTATAGAGGATAGGCACAATTCGACCCTTGTATATGGCAATCTGCTGAAAAGCATGCTCAACCATATCGAAGTGTTGGAGGGGTAGATTGCACCACCCGCCATTGTCGTTGGGAAGAGCATTTTTGGGCGGGCAGAAGTTGGTGGATGTGACTATGATAGTTCCTGGAAAACACCATTGGGGATCATTATTGCATTTCATTTCATAGCAGGATCCACAGCTGAGGTCATCGTTGAAAAGCACAATGCTCAAAGCAGCAGTGTTTGTTCCGTATCCTTCGCTGTATAGATTACCATATCCACACACTCCTCATGCAACATTCTCAAATAAGGATGAATATAACTGGAATTTTTTCAGAGCATGATGGAAGAGGTATATGATTTTAACATGCATAAACATACCCATGGTGCTAGAAGCATCACTGCCACTGTAGAACGTGGCATGCGCAGTTTTCCAACCTTGGTGGTGACCTGGAACGAAAGGTTCTGGCCGTTAAGGTAGGAATTTCTTTGCCAGTTTTGCCCCCAATTGCGTGACATGGTCTGTCAACCACTCCCCGATCCTTTTATGGAAACCACGTGGACATCCCCTGCTCCTGCTACGTTGGTAATGAGGACCAGATTGAAGTGTGATTGCCCATTCATGGTCAAACGAATTCCTCCCTTCCTCAAGCAGGGGACCTTGCAATAAACCCATCACAAAGTATTAATTTTAAAATCAGGACAAGGCAGATCCGCTTGCGTATAGTATAGAGAGTATGAATTATTGCAAGTACCTTCTATAGAGGATAGGCACAATTCCACGCTTGTATATGGCAATCTGTTGAAAAACAAGCTCAGCCATATCAAAGTGCTGAAGGGGTAGATTGCACCACCCACTGTTGTTGTTGGGAAGAGCATTGTTTGGTGGGCAGAAGTTTGTGGCTGTGACCGGGACGGTTCCTGGAAAACACCATTAGGGATCGTTATTGCATTTCATTTCATAGCAGGATCCATAGCTGAGGCCATCGTTGAAAAGAGCAGTGCTCAAAGCAGCAGTGTTCGTTTCGTAGACTTGGCTGTACAGATTACTATATATAATTTAAGGAAATTGGTACGTACGTATATTAATGATGGAAGGGGTAAATAATTTAACATGCATTAACATACCCATGGTTCCAGAAGCATCGTTGCCATCATAGAACGTGGCATTCCCATTTTGCCAAACCCCATGTTGTCCGTAAGGTCCACGACAGAGCCACAGGAGCTCCAATAGGGTAAGCAGTGATAGTGTTTGTATAAGTGCCATTGAACTGCCTTCACACCCAACATAAAAAGATGTTAGAAAAACCAAGTCTGTTGTGGAACAAGGGTGGATTATGGGGCACACACCAGCAAACATGAATGCCACCATCTTGGCACTCATCCCAAAATCGTCTGAGCCAAAGACATTTTCAGACTTCAGACCGATTGCACTATGCAACCTTATATATAAAGTATCCTCCAAGATCATTGCAAATAGGATCAGGATGACATTATCAAAGTTTATTTCAAAGGAGCAGTATGGATTTTTGAAGGGCCGGTCTATTCATGATGCCATAGCCATTGCTTAGGAGGCTATGCATTCTATGCACTCAGGAACACTGGATGCTCTCATTCTGAAAATTGATTTGTTTAAAGCGTATGACAGTGGATTGGTCATACATCAGATTATTACTTCTTAAGATTAGGCTCCTGGTACACTCAATTAGATGGATTATGGCATGTATCAAATCCGCCAGGTTTGGAGTGATTATTAATGGTTTGTCGACAAATTTTTTGGGGGCTGAGCGTGGATTAAGGCAGGGATGTGCACTATCCCCTCTCATATTCATATTGATCATGGATGGATTCATCAAGCTTATGGAGATGGCGAGGATTTCGGGCTATATTTCTGGGCTCTCTTTCTCAAATGCTGTAAGTATCACTCATTCGCTCTTTGTGGATGATCTTCTTATATTTTGCCGGATTATTAGGAATCATTGGTTCTGCATACATTTCTTGCTATCTTGTTTTGGAAATCCCTCCGGGCTATGCATTAACAAATAGAAACCATTCCTTATTTGTGAATTTGGCGATGAGGAAGAGATAAAATTCATTGCCAATTTTCTTGGTGTCCATATTAAGAAGGCAAATGAAGGCTTCATATATTTGGGATTTAGAATCAAAACATGTGGGTATAGGGTGAAGGATTGGATGTGGTTAGTAGAGAAATTCAAAAACAAGATCACGATTTGGAATCACAAGTGGCTCTCGCTGGGTGGTAGATTAATCATGATCCAAGTGGTCCTTACACAATTTATTGTGTATTGGGGACACCTTTCTTATATCCCGGAACAAATTGTGCATCGTATCAATCAAATCCTGTCACAATTCTTATGGGGAGGTGCAGGTATGACCAACAAACAACATCTCTGCAAGCTTGAACTTTTATGTGTCTCCAAAAAGCAGGGTGGGTGGGGCATCCTAAACATAAGAGCTTTTAACTCTGCCCTCCTCATCATATATTTGTGGAGGGCCATCAAGGGCAATGGTATATGGAATGATATCATAAATATTAAGTACTTATCTATAGATACCCTCCACAAAATATACCGCCATCAATTTATCTGTCCACAGAGCATCTCGGCTATATAGCAAGGTTTCAGGAAAGTTATTTCATTATTTGCTGAAAGGTTGGTATGGAGGTTTGAAAATGGCCACAAGATCATCCTGGGTTGTGATCGTATATTTGGTATGCCTGCTGATTCGCTCCCAAACCAGTGTGTCACTCACCGACTTGTGCACAGAGGTGTCATATATTTCTATCAGGTCATACACTATTGGGTCCACGGAGCCCTTATCTTGAAATCTACTAACCAACTCGGCCTCATCGGGTGGGATGCGACAAACTGGGGGACGTATATGATGGGTATATAGGCAGCTGGTTGGTGTTATAGGAATGAAGGTGATATAATTACATGGGATGGGAATATGAAACAGTGCATGATGGTGGTACACGATGTGTATTCCTACATTAATGTATAGTATTTCTAGGGGAATATGTCCACGGATTTTTGGTCCTTTTGGCATCAAAAAATACCAACCAAGATTTTATTATTTGGCTGGTTGGTATGGAAGAAAAAAATCCTTACATGGGACTCTCTCATCAGACGTGGCTTCTATGGACCAGGTAGATGCGCTCTGTGTCTACTGCAGGAGGAAACAATTGATCATCTTTTCTTTTCATGTCCAAGGGTTCTTGTTATTTGGAAGCTTTTTAGTAGCTATCCTATCGACCCATCATGGACTCCAAGGGACTTCATGGAATTTGCTCAAAGATGGGACAAGATCTCAGGTAAATTTCAATCTTTGCCTTTTTTCCTCATTTGAGAAGTTTGGTTTGCTAGGAATAGGCTTTTATTTGAAGGGAAACGGTTTTCCACCTCTCATATTCATTCAACCATCATGAAGTGGATCAATGACCGGGAACCTGTTCAGGACTGCATAGCTGACTACCCCATAAGGAATAGGCCTCATCCCATTGGTATTCCTGCGATTTATTTCAATGGAGCATGTCGGAATGGAATGATGGGATGTGGTGCTTGGATTAAGATTTCACAGGATGAACGGATACATATATGCTGGAATGGAGGTTTGAGATCTAATAATCTAGCGGAACTGATGGCCTTATGGTGTGGTCTTCTTGCCTCCCATAACATGGGTATAAACGAGGTTAGTATCTATGGTGATTCTAAAATAATCATCGATGCCATGGTTGGGAATGCTACCATATCTTCTCCAAGGGCACAAGGTTGGCTTTTGAGAGCTCAGCTGTTATGGAATAAAATGAACAAGCCAACTATTAATCACATTTTAAGAGAGAATAGCACGAGAGCTAATGGAATCTCTAAAAAGGGTTTAGGTATGAAATTTGGTATTATGCAGGTAAATCAATTCATAAATGGACAAATTATATGGGCTACCGAAATCTCCATCCCTTGAATATCAAGGGTTGGAATAATATGGCGTGCAACATCAAGTGAGCCTACTGGTGGTTTTTAATGTGTTATCTTTGCAGGCTTTTCGTGGTAGGAATTGACTGCAAGCAAGCCTAGAATATATGGGCTACGTCCTTTGGTTTCTATTGGACCAATTCCTAGTTTACACTGGATGCGCAAAATCGTTGATTCTGTTTCATAATTTTATTTTTGTCATATTTTGATGCATTCTCTAGCATTGTGCATGTGGTTTATGCTAGATACTTGGATATAGGAATGGCACTTTTGTTTATCTCTGTCTACAGATAGAGATACTAGCATGATGTTCTCATTTCTAAGAGAATTCAGACAATGAGTTTTGATGTAAAATGATATGCACTATTTATACTTTTAAAGAAACTGAACCGTCCAAATGGTGCCCTTGTTGCTTGAGCGAATGGTGAACCAAGGCTAGAACGAACGTGTTATGTTTTGTACGAATTCCATCTATCATCCCCCTAATGGTGCACAT
This sequence comes from Pinus albicaulis, assembly GCA_034641835.2. NCBI lineage: Eukaryota > Viridiplantae > Streptophyta > Pinopsida > Pinales > Pinaceae > Pinus > Pinus albicaulis. The sequence goes on along the minus strand of CM076578.1, from coordinate 355,564,209 downwards.
GTATACATCAATCTGAAGCTACCGCGAGTATTACGGAGTCAAGCATCTTATGAAGCGATTTATAAGTGACCTCCTCCAGCTCTTATTGTTTGACAAAGTAAACACTTTCCACTCAATACGAAATGATTAAAGGAGAAAGTGATGTATTATATTTCCCATGGTACTAAAAGATCAATACGTTCAATTGGTACCTGCAATTAGTGTGTGAAAGCAGGCCAATACATCCTCGAAGCCATAGCTCAAGTATCAGGTGTGTCTGCCAACAATTTAGGTATTACAAATGCCTCCTTACCATTTTACTGTTGACCATGTACTACGTTGGATGGGTGGGACGTAGTGCCATGGCTGCTTTGGGAAACATGTGACATGACTGATTGAACAAACATGCTTACGAACAATGAAGCGTCGGGGCCAGTGCACATGCTTAAAGAACACCATTTCCCAAATAACTGTCACTGTCAATAATGTAGGTGACTCTGTAGTTGTCACAGTCATAAACCGACAACTTAACAAAATCTATTGCAATAGCTATAATTAGGTCAGGTGGATTTATTTTGAAATAAAGTTTTTAAAATTTTAATTTTATTAGTTAGGTGGGTAGATGGATTTATTTTGAAATATGGGTCCATGGATTTATTTTGAAATAAAAATTAATTAAGGTAGAGATTTAATTTAAAGAGTATTTTAAAATATTTATAATAGTATATATAAATTACTTGTTATAATTTATTGTTAAAGTAGTTATGTATTTTTATTTTTTTAATTAAATTGATTAAATAAAAAAATATTATATTGACAAGTTAGATTTAAAATTTTTGTGATCCATAATGTAGATAGAAAATCTTTCGGATTAATCACATTATTAGGATTTGGTCGACATTTCAAATCATTTAATGTGGTTCATCCTCAGGACAAGGTGAAGAAGAAAATCGATCTCAATGAATAAATAGTAAGGATGCATCATTGCTTGTTAAAACTAGTTGTTATTTAGTTAATTAGTTAGAAAATTAAAAGTTTTTTAATTTATTTAATTAATTAGTTAGAAAATTAAAAGTTTTTAATCATTTAAAAATATAATAATTTAGGAAAAAAGGTTAAATTATAAAATCCATAAGGGAGAATGGGTAACTTATAGTATAGGGGAAACATAAAAATATTAAATTATGAATGGTATACAAAATTTGTAAAATGATAAGGGAGAAAAAAAAAATTAAAATTAAAATGAATAAGTTGTAAAACTAATAAGGGAGAAGAGGTAAATAATAGTATAGACAATAATATTAAAATAATGAAGAAGTTAAGATAAATAAGAAAGGACTAATATAAAATAAAATAAAAAGGAGGGAAGATTTATAATTATTTTTACAAAGAGCGGAGAGGGGGGAAAAATATATATCATCAAGTAAATAAATAAATAAATATATATATATATATATATATATATAAGAAAGGAGATAATATTATAAAATAGCTTCAGAAAAAAGAAAGAAACCAAAGAGGGAAGAGAATAAAACCAAAGGAAAAACCGCACGGGGGCTGAGTCACCTTGAGAGGGCCGACGTCCAGCTCTTACTTATTTTCCACTCATCATCTCTATTGAGATGTCTAGGATGTCTCTCAATTTCAATATCCCCCCTCACCTTTCTATGATGGAACTGATCCACCCTAGCAATGAATTTGGAGTCTTCAATGCATACATGGTGACACAATTTCCCAGCATACTCCGCAAGAGCAGAAGTGCGGGATCGACTGTGCCTAATGTCTGCAGCATGCTCTTGGATTCTCTGTCTAATGGATCGACCAGTTTCCCCAATAAAGGGAGTACCATAGGAGCATGGAACTAAATAAACACCTTTCATGTCCTTTGGGTCTATAGGGTCCTTAACCAATTCGAGAGAATTCTTGATGGTACTGATAGGCCTAAGAGAAGAGGCGACATTATTTCTCCCGAGGACATGGGAAATTATGTTCGAGGTCCCTTAGATAAATGGAATATCCACTTTAGAGATAGGATTCAACTGAGAAGATTTGTTTCTTGAGCCTTTAGAGGCTTTTTGGAAGGCCTTAAGACCTTGAGATATGCTATACCCATTAGTCTCAAATACATCTAGAAGATGGGATTTATTTGAATCAAAATGGTTGTCATCAGATATTCTAAGAGCCTAGGTAGCCAAAGTGCAGAGAACATCAAATTTCTGACCAGGAAAGTGATGAGAATCAACATGAAGATATTGTTCAGTGTGCGTCTTCTTACGGAAAACCTAGTGAGAGATCGAACCATCATCCCTTATAGAGAGAAGAATATCTAAGAAGGGAAGGCAACCATCCACCTCAACCTCCATTGTGAATTTGATGTAATCAGACTGGGAATTCAGGTGATCTAGAAACAAATCTAACTTCTCACGACCGTGGGGCCAAATGACACAGGTGTCATCCATGAACCTATTCCACTTTCTTGGGCAGAATTGAGTAGAGGCCAAGGCCTTCATTTCAAAATCCTCCATAGATAAGTTAGCAACAACAGGGGAAAGAGTGGAACCCATGGCCACCCCACAGGTTTTCTCATAGAACTCACCTTGGAAACTAAAAAAAGTCGAGGTGAGGCATAGGCCGACCAACTTAGAAGTGTCTAGTCTGTGACTCGCTTAATGACCTCAATAGTTATGGGATGGTGATTTCGGTAAATAAGGAGACAACATCGAAACTAACTAATAAATCTTCAGGCTCAAGCCTGATGTCCTTCCATTCATGGATAAAAGAGATAGAGTCCTTCACATAAGAATTAGTAAGCCCTACCAGTGGCTTAAGCTTTCGAGCTAAGAATTTAGCCAGATGATAAGAAGGACCACCTATTGTGTTAACAACAGGTCTTAAGGGGGCCCCCGGTTTATGAATCTTCGGAAGGCCATAAATCTTAGGGGTGAGGGGATTACTCTCAGTAAGCTTCCTCGAAAGGGGATTAAGAGAGGGATCAGACTTAATGTCGAGGGAAATCTCCTTAGAAATATATTTAAGGGGATTCTTCTTAAGCTTAACATAGCTACCACTAAGGGAAAGATGGTCAACCATTTTGCTGACATAATCCGACTTATCCAAAATAACAATAGCACCACCCTTATCAGCCTTAAGGATGATAATGTCAGGGTTGCTTCTAAGGGATTTAAGGGCAAGAAACTCAGGCTTGCTCAAGTTACTTCTTGGAGGCTTTGCCTTCCTAAGAATAATGGAGCAATCTTGCTTAATAGTTTCCTTAATATTATTAGAGAGATCCTTGATTCCATACTCTATGTTACATATAATGTCATCAATGAGGATCTTCCTGGGTGCCACGGCAAGTTAAGCCCCTTATTGAGAAGACGAAAGACACAAGAATCAAAGCTCAACAAAGACAAGTTAATAAAAAAATTTGAAAAGAAAAGATTTTTATTACTCTCAATAGAATTAAAATTATTAATGTTAATTTAAATATCATTATTATTATTATCTATATTATTATCATTAATAGTGCTAATATTATTATTCTCAATAGTATATTATTTATTATATATATATGTTTTTAATCTGATTGACTTTGATTATTCTTACTTATCTACTTATTTTATTAGTTACTATATATATTGAAAGAGATACTTGTTGAACATGGACATACTTACACATATCTCTCAATTGAACTGTAGAATGAGCCCCTTGGCTCAATTAATAAGTGGATATTTGAGATTCAATCTTGATGGAATATCCATGAAATATTTACAAACAAGTATGTTTAGGGCTTCCAGAATTTTAATTTAATTATTAGTAATTATTAGATGGATGATTTGGATTTAACATCCACATAATATTATATAATATACTTAATAATAACCACATATTAGAGGTTCAAAAATTAACTATATATATATATATATATATATATATATATATATATATATATCAAATTAATTAATCAAAAAAATGTCACATGAACAAGTGCCATATGAAATGAGTTATGGTTTTATGGGCATGTGGTATTGATATCCATAATAAAAAATGTTGTTAGTTATATATATGTGTGTCATATATTAATTTTTATAATTAATAATAATAATAAATTTAATATAAAATTATAATTTAGTTAATTTTATGTTTTTTTTAATAAATGCTTATATAAAATTTTACATGTTTATCATGACTTAATTATTTTTGTAAGAGACGAGGTGAAAATTCCATGTAATAAAGTTAAAAATAATAATAACGGTTGATGGGACACTTATTCCAAGATGAATGTTGGGAAAAAACAACCTAACTTGTGTTAATTTCGGTTAATATGGCTAAAGAAATAGGAAAAGGAAATGGAAAAGGCTTTGGAAAGACATGAGTCATTAATTAGCATTTCATTTCTGAAAAATAATGGAAATTGGGAGAAAAGGGAGATGAAAGGAAAATAATGGAAAATGAAGAAACTAAAGGCCTCATCTATAAAAATGCTTCTGACGACTAGTTGGAAAGATTTTGGGTCAATATTTTTCTCACACTTATGACTCTCATTATATTCTCTCTCTCTCCGCCTCCCTCTCTCTCTCACTCTTGAATACTTATAGTTTTCTTGGAGCACTTTTGCATTGGAGCAAGAAAGGAAAAGAAAGCAGGAAGAAAGTGGAAGTAAGCAAGGCAGAGTAGGAATCAAGCAGCTACAATAGGATTCTTGGAAGGTATTAATTTTCATGTGTATTTTCCTTGCTAGATCTGGCATGCATGGTATTGCATGTGGTTCTTTTTTGTCTTGGCATGGGTTTTGCCAAGTGTGATAGAGTTTTCAGCCTAACCTTGCCATTTCTGGATAGCCATGGTCTTGTGGAGTTCTCATGTTTTGTTTTAGTTGGAAATTTGGATGGATTCAAAGATGAGTGAGGTGGATCTCTGAATATTATTATTTTTACGACACAAAACCGATTTATGTGTTGCTTTGGTTTAGGGCGTAGTGATTCGAGATTGGATTGCGTTAAATCCTGAGAGGTGGTTGCCCTTGATTAGGCCTAGGAATCATTACCGGTGAATGGCGGATACACGGTAAATCCTAGAGGGTGGTGTCTCATTTTTGGGCCTTGTGACCCCTGATTAAGACTGTGGATTGCAGTAAAGCCTGAGATACTAGGAGACAAAAAATTCCTCACGGTGTAGGTGGAGAGAATACGGTTATATCCATGCTTTTGTTGGCCTAGTGATCAGGTGTAGATCATGGTAAAGCCAATTACGACATGTTTATGGTGTTGGCCTAGTGATCTAGTGTAGACCATGGTAAAGCCTGCTTTCTATTGATGAGGGTGAGGTGGTTTACCGTCGGGATGCCCTGATTGGTTCTTTCAGTTTGAGTCCCATATGCATGCTTGGAATATGGCACAAGGGTGATTGGCTGAAGAGAGATTTGGCTTAGCCAATCTATGGTCGGGTCGAATGTTGAACTACCATCTTCGGTTGATTTTTATATTCAGTAATGAAGAGCTCATTCCTTTGGCATTTGGTATGAGAATCTAATTGTTTATGTATGAATTTTATTTTTGTTTTATCCATTGTATTTATGTGGTTATTATGCTGGTTATAAGAATGTACTTGATTAATGATGGTCTATGGTTCTGTTCATTTTTTTACTTGTAAATGAATATACAATATATCTATGGTCAAATAGATTGTATTGCAGCTAATGATGTAAGAGAGCAACGCTTCTCAGCGATTCTGAGATAAGTATGAGACCCATATGCTTAAATATGTTATTTACACTTGTAGATTCAATGTTTGTGACATGTTTGAAAAAATGCTTGTCATGCCTAGGAGGGGTATAGATGAGTTCTTATTGATGTGATTGCTTTTGTATCATTGTCCTATTTTTATTTATCATCCCTTAAGTTTTCATGAAGTTCTGGGAAGTGTGTTCGGCTCTGGGATTGAAAAAGCCGCTCAAATCCCAGAGCTGCAGGCAAATAATTGAGCATTTGGGGCCCTATCCACTGGCATGCAGTGCTATTCCTGTGGCTATAACCTTCTATCCCTTGGAATGAAGTGTTATGACCATGGCTATGGCTAAAAGGGGTTCAAAATGTCAGTGTTACCTAGGGGTAAGAGGCCTGAGTGGTTAGGTTACCTCCTGGAGGTGTTGTGGTTGTTGTACAAGGTTTGCAGGTTGTGTTTTCTATTGGTTTCACTTCCTTAAGGTGACATACGAGGTTGAATCTCATTATAGTAGCCTCTCATCGCATGTTTACCCTTGTTGGCTAGTTACTTGGGTAGATGTGTATGGGTGTTACACTTGTTTACCTACATATTCAATTTATATGATCATGTTACTTTTAATTAGCGGATAAGCCTTCCTATATTAGGTGGAGGGTTAAGATATCATTTTCAACCAATATTCTTCATCTCCCACAAGTAAGAATTGATATTTATCTCAAATCCTAATCTCTCTTCCTTTTATTTTACTTTCCCTCGAATTCATCATTTATTCTCATGTGTTTACATGAAGCTGTCGATGTGCATGCACAAAATTATCAATAAGTTCTCTCGACCACGTTTGATATGAATATTGGTGTCCAGGAATAGAAGGTGTGCAAGAGAACTCAATCACTAACCCGAACCCATCAATAATTGTATTCATCAATGACGTCCCAACTGCAATCCCTTGAGGGCCTATAAATTTCAGGGATTTCTTCAGGATGACTAATTTGTTGGAAAGGAAAAGAGGAGAAACACATAAATTAACACAAATAAACCATAGTAGCTTCTACTTGTAACACACCCGGGTTAAACTTTCATGTAATAAAAGTTAATAAAGGAAAAAATAAGACCATAGTTAAGGGACATGTATTTCGAGCTAAATGTTGGGCAAATATATCCTAGTGGGAATCACTCGATGTGTTTATGGCTAAGGGAAATTGGAAAAGGAAAGGTCTAAGGCATTAAAGAGGAAAAAAAGTATTTTTGGCACTTGTATTTATGAAAATAAAGGAAATTAGGAGAAAAGGAAGGTAAAAGGTCACATGTTTCATGTGCAGAGAAAAATGAAGAAAATATATGCCTCATTAATAAAAAGGCTTATGAGGATCAGTGGAAAAGTTTTTATTCTAAAGCTTTTGGTCAGGTCAGTTTTGGAGCTCTCTCATTACTCTCTCTCTCTCTCTCTCTCTCACTCTTCGATACTTAGATTTTTCTCGGAGAATTTCAACATGGAGCTAAGAAAGAGGAAAACAAACAAAGAAAGGATAAGGAAAGGAAAGGAAAGAAAAGATCAAGCAAGGAAGAGAAAGATCTAATAGTTTCGAAATGAATACTTGCAGGTAACATATTTCATGTGTGATTTCCTAGCTATTTTGGACATGCATGGCTTATGCGTGTTGGTATTTAGTTCTCTTGTTGTCAGTGGCATGGTTTTTTTGAGTTTTGACAGTGTTTTTCAGCCTTGCCTTGCCTTTTTCGGGATATCCATGGTGTGATGGGATTTGATCTTGGTTTTCAGCTTTGGATTTTTTGGATGGATTTGAGAATTTGAGGCGGAGGTGGTATCAAGGAAAATCCCCAAAGGCCTAGGAATCCCTTGACCGATTTTGGCGGGATACATGGTAAAATTTGAGGGTGGCGTCTCATTTTAGGGCCTAGTGATCCGATGTGGATTGCGATAAAGCCCGAGAGATAAGGAAACAACAAATTCCTCAAGGATAGTTATGAATTATAGAGGCATTCCAATCTGAATTTGGTTTTGTGATCTCAGCATCATTTTTGGTGTGATCACGGTATGGTGTGGGTGGAGTTTATTTAACCTCTATATTACCTTAGTTGTTTTTGGATTTATTTATCCATGGGATCCCACACTCATGCTTGGAATATGACATGGGCCTGACTGGCTCAAGAGAGATTTGGCTCAACCATGACTATGGTCAGGTGGTATGTGGAAGTCCCAAACTTGGTCAGCTATTGCCTATGTTTAATAAAAGCTAAGTTCTCTTGTTTTTGTACTTATTAATGTGTGGCTTTAATGGTTGTTATCTCACAATTATTTACATGGTTTTATGTTGGTTATAAGCATGGTTATATGACTAGTTCAAGTCATGGTTATTTCATGTATTTAATTGTAAATGTTAAAATAATGGATGCAAGACCTAATTAATATCATAAAAGTTCAAGGAAGAAGGCAGTGATCCTTCTCGTCATGTCTCATATGAGTTTTTAGTCATTCATTCTTTGTCTTATATCCTAGAACTGTAGATTTCATTGATGCCAAGTTTTTGATAGAATGTCAATCTCGGTTGGGGATGGTCAAGCCTAGTCCTGGATTTAGTTTTTGGTTCATTGGAATTGTAATCATGCGTTGGATGGATTCTGGAAGGTAAAGGAAGTTATGGAATTAAAAAGTGCCATAAATATCGCAGATGTTGACATAGGTATGAGGAAAAAATTCCATGGATGCATGAATGGCTATGTTGTGGGATTATCTAGAGCTTTCCACATGCACTCTTACCCATATCAAGGGAGTGCCCGGGGGTTTTCTTCATTAAAATTCAGTGGGACCCAGGGACACGTAAGGTGGATGACTAGGATAGCCTCTGAGGGTCTTGTAGCAGGTACAAGGGGTCTGTGTTATCGTTTTTTGTGTCGATTCCACTTCTTGAAATACACCAATGAGGTTGGGTCTGCTCTTAATTACCCTCATCTCATGTTTAACCCAATTGGTCGATTACTTGGGCAGATTTGAGGGAGGTCTATGTTACACTACCCTTCTCTATTGATCACAAAAACTTGATTTCCATGACTTGATTACAATGAAACTGGTGAGGGGTATTTAAAATTTTTTGTGTAGTGACTCGCCTAAAATAACTTCTCATGCAAAAACTCTAAATTCCATTTTTCCCCAAATATGACTTAACTCAAACTCACTCGACTTGGCTCAGTTAACTAACTCTCCTAAATTTATCAAACTGTAGCATGCAGGAGTAATTGCAATTTCTAACAGTTTATGCTCCATTCCTCTGGCGAGTCTGATGTAGTTAATTAATTTGGACTCATGGCAAGCTTGGAGCATGCTCCTTATTTCTTGGTATGCTATATATATATATATATACACACACAAAAACCTTTTGTAGAATCTACACGAGGTGAATTGTACCTCAAAGCGTTTTGCACTTTCCATGTGCATGCGTTTTCTTTCTATTTTTCAGATGTGAAAGATTCTTTTTATCAATGATTTTTTAATACTTCGGAACAAACTCATTCTATTAGTTCTTTGGTGGCCCTATTCAATATTGGTTTAACTTCTACTGCTTAACATTTGATATGATGCACCTATGGATTTCATAATTTTGATGTCACTTGATTAATAAGCACCTATGAGAAAAGGTGTGTTGCAGTGTATGTAGGCTCGTGTTCATAGCACCGGTCACTGAATGCTTCGCATCATTCCCTAATATATATTTATTCTTTTGTAATAAATTCTCCAATCCACACGTTGAGATCTAACTGTACCAATGGGATAATTTTAATTCCAAGGTTATTTTATTTAGAGGAAAGTGTTGTCGATCTTTGGATGGAAACATGTCCATGTGCTTAAGGGAGTATTGCGGCGTCCCAATTATTTGTGGGTATGCTTGTTGTTGGAGAGTCACGTGCTATGTTTCCCTGCGTCCTCATTCTCCATCGGCCTAAAAGCGTCATGAGTCAAATCACTTATTTTTTAATTTCTTTTCTGGTGATATTTATATCTTAAAAATAAAGTTAATATTTGACTTGACAATGTTCATTCATATTTGATTTTCAGGAAACATATTCAAAATTGAGTTCAAATTTGATTTTCAGGAAAAATATTAAAAATTAAGTTTAGATTTTCAAAACTAAGTATGGACATGTCCGATCAACCTCTAACCAGTATCTAGGATGAATGTGAGTAGAAGAGTATTTCTAAGCAAGCCACCATGGAATAAAAAAAAATGTGCACTTCAAAATTATGTCCTTTCACATAGCTAATGTACTCAAAATATTCATCATACTATGGGTGATATTTTAGAATTACTCTAGCCTTGATGGGTAACCCAATTGGTTGATTCCTCCCCTACTAAGTCTTTGGCCCTCCCTCATGAGGCACATGTTAAATTTTCCTTGTGTCCATTAAATAAAAGTTCCTTGGTTGAGATAGCTAGGTGTAAGGACCCTTTTAGATGGGTGTTGGCATGAGGGGTCCTCACCCAGGTTCAGAGTTATCGAGAAACCAACAAAAACCTCCAACTACTGGCCCTTTCACCAGATCTTCTTGCGCAGACAAAAGTTTCACCCAAAGCAGTATGGGGGGGTGCTGGAACCAGGTTTTCGCACCCTGAGGGAGCTTTTGATGTGGTAGATCTAATCATAATTACTAAATATAATATAACAAATTTGTGCATTCAAGGTTAATGGTAAACATATCTAACCCTTTCACAGATTGTCACAAATTAATTCAATATATTTCACGCACAGTAGCTAATTATACTTCATTCAGATCTACTTATCTAACATAGACTAATACTTATGCATAGATGCAATTAACCATTAACAAAAGTAAATACGCATCAATAGAAAATGTTTGGTGTTATCACCCAAAAATTTTCAAAAAAACATCATTGTGTTATGTTTTTCTTTTTGTCATGGTTCAAATTAGGTTTACAAGTCAATTTAGGGTTTGGTTAAGGGTAGGTTAGGTTTTTCTAAGTTCAAAGCCCATCCTTAAGTTCAAATAAAGTCTTTTTAAGGTCCATTCATTGTCAAATATCCATAATTTCCATTTGTGAGTCATTTCCTAAAGTTTCATGTCAAAACTGGTCAAATTAGCCAAGAAACCTTACCTTTGTAGTGCCGCTAGTTCAAAAAAGTTGATTTTCACTATGGAACTGCTGAAAGTTACGAAGCAAAAACTCTTTTTTCTAGTTTTGAGCAGTAAAATTCCAAGGCGGTTTATGAGAAACTGAAAACGAATTGGGTAAAACTGAAAGAGGTTTTTCTTCCTAACAGAACTAGCTACAAAAACCTCTCTCCGTTTCTTCCAATTCATTAGGATTTTGGAGAAATTGATAAATTAAAAAAGCGCTATGAAACTATCGTTACAAAACTGTCCCGTACATGACTTTTTAGTAGTCAACTTCAAGTTCAGTTTATGGTCAAATAAAAAAGTATTTTGGAATTATGAAAGAGTTTTGTCTTCATCACATTCCCCGCTACAATAACCTCTCTCACTTGTCTAACAAGTGTTATCAGTTGGGAGATACAAGGATTTCTTTGAAGCCTTATTTTTCAGAAAATAGAGTATTCCTGTTTTACACATGTTTTTCAAAGGTCGTTTCTGGACAGCAGATGATTTATTTAAAAAAAAAAGAGAGGTTTTTGTTCGAGATATAATGTCCTACAAAAACTGCCTTCAGTTTCTCAGAATACATCATGGATTAGGATATACAAGCTCTGGCTCAAGACCTATTTTTCAGATAAAAACAGGAGAAATCTGCAAGAAGTTCAGAAGTTTTAAAGGCTGGAATGACTCTGTTTTCAGTTCATATGGATTTATATATGATTAAATCAGTTTCATTTTGAGTTTTGGCACATTTTCATTCTCCACTTTATAAAATTTTGGACAAAACTTCTCACTCAACAGTTTCATAGCGCAAACAGTGCAAAAAGAGTGAAAAGTGCTACAAAATTGCTATAGCAGCTTTTTTTTCACTCTTTCTCATAAAGTTTTGAAGGGAAAATGTATGAATTATGACTTGAAATTGCTAGAGGAGTTGTGTTAAATGATAATGAAGATAATATTGGAGGAAAGAAACAAAATTTTGAAGGTAAAAGGGTAAAAAGGTTGCGCTACGAAAAGCACTACGAAACTGTGTTGTTTTCATAGCGCAGGTCTATTTCAGCTATTTTGAATAGTTTGATGGTGGTTTTGGATAGCTGGGACTTAAGAATGATTTTGGGTAGGTATTACTTCAGTTTATAACAGTAAATAATCTCAAAGTGATGGTTTCATGATGGTCAGAGTGTCTCAAGGATGCAAAGAATCATATGCCTAGAAACAGGGAACAGTTTCCTAGTTTAATGGAGATCAGCATTGAGGTCATAAAGAGTTGGAGCTTATCATCTGGATTCGACCTTATTTCAATACACTTGGCAAATGATGTAGTCTAGTTTAGATAAGGTTGTTATGAGTAAAGTTAAGGAGTTTGAATCCTATTTGTAATAGGATTGTTTATTAGATTTGCAGCTGTCATTTTGTAATAAATACCATGTCATATGGTTAGGAAAGGTGTCAAAATGTAGGAATTCAAAGTATCTAGCTCAGGATAAGGTTATCTTATGTTGTAAATGTTCTATAAAATATGAAGAAGTCAAATATGCTAAGGGTTGGACATTTTTAGCAAAAGACTATGTTTATTGTAAGTGACTGGTTTTCAGCTTAATACAGATATTTCTACTTAGCCAACTTGAGATTCATAAAGAGTTCTAGTGTGTTCTTGTTCTAATTGCATATTTTTACTATCCTATTGCAATGGTGTTTGCTTATGTTACTCAGAATTCATCTTAGATTCTTTGACTTCCTACATAGACAAACTGACTGTGTGTTTTACAGTTTCACATGTGTATCTCTTGACTAGAACTTTGATATGCCTTGAATTCCATGCTAACTAGATTTTTTGGTTTTACTGAAGCTATTTTGACTCCATAAGCCCAATGTGCACTTGCTAATGTGATTTACAACCCATATCTATCATTTATCTTCTTATTACCCCACATAGAGTTAGCCATCTATATTTCTATCAAAAATCATTAACCCTTGAGAGAGCCCTCTCAAGTTGAGGAGGCTAAGCCTAAATCAAAATATTGGTTTGAAACAGTTACATGAGATTGATTTGATTGGCAGCCTATCAGGTCTGGTTTTGTGATAACATTCAGGTCGACAAAAAATAACAGATCATCTAAACAATAAATCACATAAGAATCTGGGTTCGCCAAAAATTCCCTCTTTATTAAGAGATCTGGAATTCAGTACAATATATCTTCTGTGCACACAACATTAGAGTCCACACACAGCTCAGGACTTAGGTCTCCATGCACACAGCCAGCAGGAGCCTTTCTACCCAGACTAACCACGGAATTAGATCAAAACATTAATCAAAGTAACCATAAAAGATCTCCCCTTTACTTGAATCACTCTTACATATTTATATTATCAAAACATGCACATACCATGGTCTTAAACCATGGTTTTAGATTCATGGTTTTCCCCTTCAACCCTTTACAATAATTAAGGGACTTTGACTCGCCCCAAAGCCCCTTTGACCATCTGCGCACAATGCATACAACAAATCTTAAACAAAATTAACCTTGAAAAGTACCCCAGGGGGCCTCGCTGCAATAGACCCCCAACACAATCTCGTGACTCATCCCAAGTCAATGTCGGGCGGTCGCCTTCATCTTTGCCTTCAATGCATTGACATAGCTCCTAAGTGGCATGATGAATTCAATGCTCTATGCAGCTGTGCGTTGTGCTTCATCTATCAACTTGGATGTTGTTGGCCCCTCAGCTGCCAGGCTGATGCTATGCTGAGTTTGCTACAGGATTTTGAGGGTGTTTTCGAGGTTTTGTGACATATGTAGGGCTTCCTCAGCCCAAGGTTGCATCTATGTATCCAGTAGCTTTTCACGGTCACGCAGGTCCTCGACCTTTGTGTGAATGGCCTTGCCCTCATGAAGTCCGGCAAGCCTCTGCACTGTCACAAAAGTTAGCGCCACCATTCTGATTTTTGTAAACTGTTGCTCTTTAATTCTCAGTTCATTCCTTAATTGCTGGACCACTAGGTCATTCTAAACAGAATTCAAAACATCCATGGCCTCATCTAGAAGTGTACTACATTTTTCCACTACTGCTACATTGTTGGTGGCTACCTTTACTTCAATTGCACGTTGTGCTCAAACCTCTGGCAGTGTCTCTGGTTGGAGCTTCATCTGCAACTCGACTATCTATTGTTTAAATTAGGAACAGACGGTCTGGATCTATATGCGTGATGCTTTGAGCGCATCGACTAGGCTTTGAGGTAGGGACAATGAACTCTGGTAGGTCACCGCACAAAAGATCAATCATAGATTCTAATATGGTGCATCGATCCTCAACTACTCAACGTGCCTCTTCTGCATCATGTTGCTTCTTTTTGCTACTGAGACTCAGTGGTAGCTTGGATGGCATGGGCCTCCCGATACTGCAACTCATCCATGATCATGGTTTGGATAATGTAAAGTTTTTCTCTGGGTAGCATCTCTAGGTCGATGCTAACCTTTCCACAAGCTTGCACATGAGCGCACAAGGTAGTCAACTCAACTGTAATGGAAGTTCCTGGAACCTGAATCATTTGGCTGTCCAAGGGGGATGGCAGCATCATGCTAATGGGTTGTGCCCTCATTTGTATGATGCTTTAGACGTTGAGGAGCCCACTTCTGCGAAATCCTTCTTCGCTTCTACGAAGGTTTATTTTTCTCATTTTAAGTTGAATCCTTCCTTCTTTTCAGGTGCTTTTCGGATCCAGAAATCAGCCTCAAGCTTTTTCTCCTTGTCTTCACCAGTGGATGCACCACCTCTAGTGATGATATTCACTCTGGGTTCTTCTTCGCTCAACTTAGTTCTGACTGTATGAATATTTTGAGTGGGAGTATTTCTTTTCTTTTCTTTCATTTTTGCAATCAAAATAGAGCAATCTTCAATAACATGATAAAATTGCCTACAGTATCTATAATACTATTGTGTTTGGTTTGGAAATTCGCACGCATAATGACCTACGTTTCCACAATTATAAAAAATTAGCTACTCCCTTCCTCGACCAACTCCTCCTCCTCTTCCTCGGCCTCTACTTTGTAATCCACCGTGCTCAAATAGGGATGCTGGTGAGGTTGGTTCAACGTACATCCTATATAGGTCAGCTCGGTCAATCGTCAAATCAAAGCTTCAACAATGCTTCTTGTCATGTCCCACCAATGAGAAAAATTTGTAGAACAATGGCTTAAGCTCATGGATATATTTGCCAATCCTTGCACATAATTATGTCATGTGCATACCCATTGCTTGACAAATCCCACACCATAATGTGGGAATACCACTTGTTCTAGCCGCGCTCGTCAGTGATCTTGGTCCTCTGGCTATCAGATAGTCATTGAACATGACGCATTGATCCTTGTGATGCCCGACAACTTTGCTGTGTATACACCATACATATGTGCATGCCTCCTTTCCCTTATCCTTGCACATAATCTGTATTTATAAGTGCCTTTCCTCCAACTGGATTTGGATCTACTGGGTCCCGATCTGCACAACTGGTACTAGCAAAGATTCCAGCTTCATGCAATCTTTATAGCTTCGACCTCCGTGGAAATCTTCTGCTGGCGTAGATGCAGTAGCAGCATGGAAATACAACACTCTTTGTGTTGTGTATCATCAATAGTAAATCCTCCATCTGTGATTGTGCGCTTCAACCGTTGATCCACGATCCCTATGGATTCGTTCAATTCTTGGCAAATATCCTTCAACTCAGTTACACATTGAGGAAATGGTTTCAAATTCTTGAATTGTTCCTTTAATGCGACCTTTAGATTATAAATAGTTGCGTTAGGGTTTTTTGCCACATACCTTATGTACCAATCCAGCCTGTGGTCTTGAAAAGCAGTTGCAACTTGGGATTTATTAACATCCTCATAGTTAAATTGTTACGTTATCCATACAACATCAGTAACAAACCAAAATTGGTTTGTGTCTTCATTCCCAATAGCACGGAAAGTGGGTAACTTCATGGACGCAACCATCTCAACGTCTAGTGGTGGAGGTGGAGGTGGAGTGGATGGATTGTTAGAATGAGATGAGTTTGGGATTGGAGTTGATGGGATCTGAACTATGGCTAACGACCCAATACTACCCTGATATTGAAATTCCACAAATTCACCAGAGCTATTGATTTCAGACTCTTCGTCACTATTAGAATTACCTTTGAGGGGGCTATAAACAAAACCTTCTTCTAGATCTACTTTGTAAGTTCTTCCACTATGCGTATTTGGGCCTCTATGGGACATTCAATCAATATGACTACAGAGAGTACCCTGTTCACACAATAGCATTTTAATCCATAGTTTTAGAGAGTGCAAGAACTTACCTTTAGGGCCCTTGAAAAACCTTCGTTCAACTTCAGAATACGATCGAAATTGATCAATAGCAAATTTAGTTAAAAATCCTCCTAGAACACTATCGATCCAATGATTTACCATGTGAGTGACCTTGTTGCTAGTTTTCTCTACTTGTTTTACCAACTCCGGGGTCCACTGAGTGATCACGTCGTCCTTTGCACAGGTCTGGAATTCAGAAAGCCGAGAGAACCACTCATGCAACTTTGTTGCAAAGGAAGCAAATAAAATTGCATGGACCTCTGTGTAGATATAACTTTGTGCCCAATGTTCGGCAGACAATTTAAAGCTTATGTTTTCCTGGATCATAAATGCATGTATCTTCTTATCGAGCCAATCTTGTAGTTCTTTCTTTTTTGGGTGCCAATACATCAAATCTCCCTCAAAATGATCTGGGTCCTAACAACGGAACCATTTGTTGGACTGAGGGGTCCTAACCTAGGTTTAAAGTTATTTTGCAACCAACAAAACCCTCCAACTACTGGCCCTTTCGGTAGTGATTTGCTTAAATAGACAAAAGTCTCACTTGAAGCAGTATGGGGTGGTTGCTGGAACCAGATTTCTGCACCCTAAGGGAGATTTTGATGTGGCAGATCTAATCCGAGTTACTGCAGATAATATAATAAATTGACGCATCTAAGGTTAATGGTAAACAGATCTAACCCTTTAGCAGATTTTCACAGATAACTTCAATATATTTCGCGCACAGTAGCTAATTATACTTCATTCATATCTACTTATCTAACATAGAATAATACTTGCACATAGATGCAATTAACCATTAATAGAAGTAAATATGCATCAACATAACAGGTTCGGGTCAACGACAAATAACAGATAATCTAAACAATAAATCACATAAGAATGTGGGTTTTCCAAAAATTCCTTCTTTATTAAGAGATCTACAATTCAGTACAATCTATCTTCTGCGCACACAACAACAGAGTCCGCACACAACTTAGGACTCAAGTCTCTGCGCACACAACAAGCAGGAGCCTTTCTAGCTAGAATAACCAGAGACTTAGATCAAAATAGTAATCAAAACAACCATAAAATATCTCCCCTTTATTCGAGTCGCTCTTACATATTTATATTATCAAAGCACGCACATACCATGGTCTCAAACCATGGTTTGAGACTCATGGTTTTTCCCTTTAACCATTTACAATAATTTTTGGGACTTTGACCCGCCCCAAAGCTCCTTTGACCATCTACATGCAGCGCGTACAACAAATCTTAAACAAAATTAACCCAAAAATGTATGCCATGGGGCCACACTCCAACAATGGGCCTGCCTAAGAACATTAGGAGGAAAAAGAAAAAATCATTACTAAGAGAAAAAAATAAAAAAATAAAATTTTTACAATAACTCACAAATGCTTCAAATTTATAATATTAATATTAAAGTTAATATTAATATTAAATTTAATAATATTAATATTAATATTATTAATATCAACATAAATATTAATATTAACATTTTTTCGAGAAAAAAAACCCTAATTTTTATTTTGTAAATAGGGAATAAAACTTACACTTTATAGACGCACGTGTGTATGCAATCCTGAGATGTAACATGTTTAATAGAAAGAAAAAATATGGCGTTGAAGGAGGAGGGAATGAAACCCTAAGTTCAACAACAAACTTTAGTTTAACAACACACACCCTCTGAGAGAAATATAATATTAATGATTTTCCAAAGAAAAAAATCCTAATTTTTTTTTAAACATGGAATAAAATTTACACTTTGTAAACCCA
The DNA here is from genome assembly GCA_034641835.2 of Pinus albicaulis. Taxonomy (NCBI): domain Eukaryota; kingdom Viridiplantae; phylum Streptophyta; class Pinopsida; order Pinales; family Pinaceae; genus Pinus; species Pinus albicaulis. Next base: position 355,546,260 of record CM076578.1, on the reverse strand, counting down.
CTCAGTGTGTATGCAATCCGGAACTGTAACATGTATAATAGAAAGAAAACATCTGATGTTGAAGGAGGAGGGAATGAAAACCTAAGTCCAACAAATCCCTAGGCCATAAACATAAAGAAACATTAAATTCAAGGTATGCAGGCCCCACAAAGAGAAGTCCTGGCACGCAGGTCATCGAAAATTCTAAAAATAAAAATAAAAACTAAATTCTAGGCATGCATGCCGTTTGAGATCCCAAGTAGGGAGGAAAAAGGTAAATTTTACATCCCGCTGACACACAACAAGACTACAAAAGAAACAAAAATTGGGTACAAGACTCACTTCGAGAGGCTTAAAAAATAGGGAAGTGAATCCACGAGCCAACCATTGGAAGCAGACCATGAAACCTAGGAAGGGGCCGTAACAGAGGCATTACAGAGAAAAGACAGAGACCGCTGGAAGAGATATGCACTGAGAAGAAGCAACAACAATGAAATATCTGTGAGTCAAACCAAATGAGGTGGATCAACACAGAAGTGCCACATGGTAGTACTGTCACTGACATGGTTAGGGGTTTGGTAGGCCAAACTTTGAATGGCCATAATTTGTGATCTGGGAGTTGGATTTTGATAACTTTATATCACCATAAAGCTCATGAAGAGTTGTTCAGGATGGTAATGTTTGTTTACGATTTTGAAGAAGTTGAAATTAGAGTGATTTTTTTACCCATTTCCATAACCGATGAATGGAGCTTAGGTCATCATAGTAACTACTTCCTTATACCCTTAGTGTAGGCTATGGGTGTTAAAGGGGTATGTTACTCTTAGAAAAGTCCAAAATATATTTACTAAGTCCTTCTATGTTTGTTTTCCCATTGATTTCGTCAATTTTTCCATTAGAACAATGCAAATGGAGAAAGAAGGTTTCAAATTTTATTATTTTCTCCCTTTTTAGCATTTTATTCGAGTCATTTGATTTATTTTTGTTTCAAAATATCTTCTAGGATATAGTTTATTACCTTATTTTTCTTATAATTTATTTAAAATTTAGAATTTTTTTGTTATATATATATCTATATATATATATATATATATATATATATATATATATATATATATATATATATTTTGAAGTATTTCATTTAAAAAAAAAAAGTTATTTGGTGAAGTAAAGAATTTATAAATTATTAGTATTCATCATAAATATTTTATTTTCATTACTTTGCTCTTTCATTTTATTTTGCAGGAGCCCATAGATAGTTATTAGGAATTTTAATTTATTGATTTTTTGAAATTTTACTTTAAGGTTTGGTAAAGTTACTTTTTCTTCATATTAAAAGAGTTTTCTATTCTTACTTGGAATAATTAATTTTTCTGTTCTTGCACGGTTATATGTGACATTTCTTTTTAATTCATTTTGAAGCAGTGCTTTTTTTATATGGGGAAAACTATTAAATTCAAATTTAAATTAAAAACTTCAATCAACCAAAATTTCCTACCTCAAAAAATTAAGAACTTAGTTGTTAAATTTCAAGGAACATAATCTCCATCCTATTAAATGCAATTCAAAACTCATTTGATAACATACATGCTCTCTAAGAATGGATAATGTCAAGGTTGGGATGGGAGGTTTGATTAATACACCTTAATTTTTTATCCTCAAGATCCCCTAATAGTTGGCTTTTGCTTAAGGTAATGTTACCTATTGTACATATCCCTAAGGTCGTTTAATGGTCATTCATTAGGTTTCCATCTAGGTGGTTCATAGAGGTGGGATGGAACATGAGATAGACAATAACAATTGTTAGGAGTTTCACCTAATGCCTTTCATTATAATTGTCTCTTTTACACCACCAATAGCTCTTTTAGTGGAACTCCTTCCTCTTCAATTTTAGTGTTTGGAAGGCCATTGTTTATCCCTTTACTAATTTCCCATAGTGGAGCTCATTACCATTTGTTGATAAATGTTTGGAGGAGCTTATTTTGTTACTAATTTTTTTGAGTTGTAGCACCTCTTAAGTCATTGAGTCTTTTGCTTTTATGGGGTGAATATTATGACTTTAGGAATTCAATTTAATGGAAAACATTACATTGAAATTAATTTTGATTCAAATTTAGTATTCAATTGTATTAGAGTAATCATTTGTTTCCTCTTCACTATCTTTAGATATCATTTTTTGTGTAGTGGAAAAGTTGCACCTAGTGAATATTGTAGGTCATGTCTCCTTTAGGCTTTCTTGTAGGATATAGGAACATTGTAATTTAGTTGGATTCCCTAGCTGTGTCATTTTTCCCACTTGTATTGTTAGGATAGAAAACAATTGACCTCCCTACCCTCATATTAGTGCATTGAGTTTGTCTTATCTAATAAATTTTAAGTCAATTTATCCCCATCTAGTTCAACATTGTCTAGTTCTCATGTGTCCACCCTAAAAATTAGTCCCACCTACAATATGGAAGAAAATAATTCAGAAAACACTAACAATACTGAAAATGATAATTTCAATTTGGCTTGCACAAAAAATATCCTATACGTGGTTAGTATTAAACTCTTGGATTTGACCTAGCTTATAAAAGTTCCGATTTGGCATAATATTTTGTTTCCATCCATTCCTACCAATATTTCTCTCAACATACCAAAATTTGAAGGGTATGCTAGAGAACATCATTGCAATCACATAATATATTTTCACTTATGTTGTAACTCAAATAATATCATTGACTATCCTATTAGATTATTGGTGTGTAAATTGTTATGGATATTCCACGGAGTAGTTTATCATAAGAAAATTTATACTATTTTGAAATCTTAAAAATTAAATTTTCCTTAGATCACATATTAATTAATTAATATCTTTTCTCAAGTTTATGAAATAATTGAAATAAGAAATGGAAATACTAGGTGCATAAACATACCATCTATACAAATGAACACTAGATGTATCTTGTGAAACCTAATATGAGAGAAAACCTATCTAGAAGGTGACCTATCCTCTTCTCTCTTTCCTCGAGTGTACACATGCACATTCAAAGGAATGGTAACTCACTATGTAGTTAGATTTTGACATTGTGGTTCAAAAAATAGCTACAAAATATTCCTCCTCCTTTGTTAAGAACATAAATTACCACTTTCATATGTTTTGTTAAGCTATGAAACAAGATAAAATGCTAAAGAATGAAAATCCTTCTCCTCTTAGTGGCTTGGTATTTAACATAGCTCGATAGCCATCTAGGGGGAGGTTTTTGACTTTCTCAACCCTCAATTGTGGTAAGGTTTTTGGACCTTATAGAATTTTCTCAAAAGTATAAGTGTTGTTAGCCCCACATGTGTGAGTAATAAGGGGTTGACATAGCATCCACTCATACCATGGTGGTTAACAAGGCAGTTCAGTTTACAGGAGGCATAAATTTCACATAAGATCTTCAATTGAGGTGTTTCTCACATTGTTGGAAAGGTCTCAATGTGTAGGTCAATGTCAAGGATGTGTGCACAAGTTTTGGACATTTAAACCCCAAGAAATGCTATTTGTCTCCTCAAAATGGCTCTAAAAGGTTCCAAGCTCCAAATTTCCAAACTAGGACTTGCCAATGGGCCTTTTCAATTCATCCAATTTTCCCATCCAAAAAATACCAAGATAAATCATAAATTATATGATAATTAAATCTATATTATTGATGTTTGTTCTAATGCAACTTCATTAGAGTTATTATGGAATGGTAAATTGATCACCTTATTATGTCCCATCCTAATTTTGCAATGAAATTTTTAATCTTCTTTCAATACTATTAAGTCATAATGTGGTATTTTTAACCTTCTTTTAATAACCTATTAGGTCATGATGTGAGAGTCTAAATCAATTCCTATAATTAAAATACAACCCCCTCATAGATCAAATCCATAAATAATGTAGATGATAAAAGGTATATAAAATATTGCTTTCACTTTTGATAACATTAACATATATAATAATAAACTACATTCCCAAATCAATATCAAGCCTCTACTCCTTATACATGATACATGGAGAAGACATTGACATCCCATGTCACTCCCATGTACACATCCTCAAAGTATTTATTTCCTATAGTTATTATGGTAATTGTTTTGTCAACATTTTATTTTTCCATTATCACTATTTTTATTTCTTTTAGGGATTTTTTTACCCATATCTTTAAATAGCTTTACCTTCTCTTATTAACATTTTATTTATCCATTATCACTATTTTATTTGTTTTAGGGATCTTTTTTCCCAACATCTTTAAATAGCTTTACATTCTCTTATTAGTCCCTGCCCCTTTGGGGTTGCAGGGACTATTGAAATCGTTGAGGCATATTTTCATTAAGCTATGAAAATAAACCAAGGTAAATCAAAGTAATTATCCTATGGAATCCAATGTTTCCAATTTTTAGTCTTTGAAACACCTTTTTCTCAATGTATGAGGTTCAGTCCATCATAATTCCAACCAATAGATAATTTAGAAATCTTATTTGGCCTCATATCGAGGAAAGATGCATGGAAACTTAGGTTAAATGTGAATATTTTTTTTTTTTTTTAGATTTTACATCCCAAACTAATGCTAGCATTAGTTCATGGATACTAAATGCTAGCAAAGTAGAAGGTACATTCGCATATCCATCCAGAACCCATTTCTGCTGAACTACCATCCTGTGGATTGTTGCTGAACTGCCACCTACGTACACATGCAAGTGTTGCTGAACTGCCACATTCACCATGCAAGTGTTGTGCCATCTACATCACTTTGTTTCTACACAACCATGCTAAACATAGTTGAAGGAATATAGAAATAGCCATGCTAAACACTGTTGAAGGAATATGCAGATCACACAACATTCTCTTAGCAATTGGGGTTGAAGGAAGTTGTAGAATCTAGCAATTAGGGTTGAAGGAAGTTGCAGATCTAAGACAACATTCGCTGGCTGCATTATTACAGCAAATGAATTCCCATGAACTCTCGGCAAATCCTTGGCCATCTCTATGGCTATAAGAGTTGCATTGCAACCCATTTAGAGTTGATCTATGGATGTCTATGACGATCAGAGTTGCACTGCAGCCCACTACAGTTTCTAGCGTATTGTAATAATATTTTCCTTGTTATCTGCAATAATATTCTCCTTTTTCCTCTCATATTTTCCTGGTTATCTACTCACTCAAGATCCTTTTTCCTTTTTCCTGTCATTCTGGAGCAATGAAACAACATTCTGGAACAACAAAACAATAAGTAAACAACAAAATAACATGAGATATAAATTGATGCATTTTTTAAGTTATTCAAATGCATTTACGTTTCTGTAAGTTCTTTTCATGGTATAGAAATTGATTAAATTCATGGGATGCAATTGGAAATGGTAGGTAGACTCCTTATAATACTTAAACTCCTAAGATTTCTTGTTCAGGTCCCAACCCTTCGGAAAGGAAAGTGGTAAAAACCACGTACCTAGCTTAACTGGAGACCGAAATCTTCCAATATTGAATGTCGGGGAGAGGAGAGCTAGGGCGAGGAGAACATGTGCAGTTATTAGTTGGTCACTACTTTCAAAGCTGCTACTTGACTTTAAGCAAATGGATAGTGGGAAGAACCTTTAACAATCGTGCGTGAGAAACAACCCTCAACTTTTGGCAAGTTTCATTTCTTGAAAGGTATGGATAGAGTTATTCAAAGGATCGTAGAGTCATGCAATCTATTAATGGAAAATCCACATTTAAGAACCCTAAATGATACATTAGACCTTTCCTCTATCCCGAATAGAATCAAACTTTGTATCGTCTAGAAGAGTTTCGGTGTAATGAACTGCTAATACAATTACCATAAGTCATTCATCCCGTGCAAAAACTCAGAAATTGCAGGTTCTTAAATCATAAATCAAACCAGATTTCTAATCAAATTTAGAGGTCATGGGTTAAAATATTTCAACTTCATCACTAGTTTCGGGTGATTCCCACCCTTCCCCTTCTTTAACCAGCATTTTCTTCAACCCCTGCTTCCCAATTTCTTTCTCTTCACCAACCTTGAAAACAGTATCGCTAAAGTCCTCATTTTCCATCATTCCAGCACCTTCGGGAAGTTCAAAATCAAAATCACCCGCCATTGCAACGTTGTTGAAGAAAATTACAAACACGAAATGTTGCGAAGATATAACACTCTTTAGATGACATTGAGATTATGGAATGGCCCTTTTAATCACCTTTTGGACCTATTATAGGTATGATAAATTTATAAATCAAGAATGCAGACGTTAACCTTACCGAGTTCTTGCCTCTAGATTAGCAGCTGACTTTGGCAACCCCCTTCTAAATCATATACAATTTGAAGGAGGGTTTCGCTCACCCACCTAACACTACTACATGTGGGGGTGTTTTAAGACAATAGTTAAGACAATTTTACAGTGAATTGTCTTAATTAGAGACAAAAAGAAAATTGTGTATTGTCTTAAATATTGTCTTTAAGCGGGTGTCTCAAATTTAATGTCTCAAAATTAATGTCTCAAACAATTGTCTCAAAATTACTGTCTCAAAATTAGTGTCTCAAAGAATTGTCTCTATAAAGACAATATAGAACACATATTATTATTGTCTCTATAAAGACATAGTCGTTATTGTCTCTCTAGAGACAATTTCATTTGTCTACAATTTGTCTCTGTAGAGACACTTTCATTTTTGTCTTTGTAGAGACAATAACATTTGTTTCTTTATGGATAACAGCTGAGATAAAAAATGTATTGTCTCTATAGAGACTATATGTCCATAATTCAAACTATTGTCTCTCTAGAGACGATATGAAAAAATATTTTAAAAAAAATAAACAAATCATTTTAAATGTTATTTTAAGGTGGTTTCAACATTTCAAGTTTCCAAATAGTGATTTTAATTACCTTAAAATCTGTTTTTTATGAAAAGAAAAAATAAATTCCATTTTTTTTAAAGCTAACAACACTCATTTTAAATCTAAGTTAATAAACAATTTCCCAAAACTTAACAATTCTGGAAAGCAACCTTGAAAATAATAAGGCATCACACTTATATTCGCTGAAAATAAATTCATGCCATTGAATTTGAACATACAAGATCCTCATAATTTGGAACTTCATTTCATGACTATTATGAGGTAAAAGAAAAATGTACAATATTTCTCCATCTTACAAAGAGAGTTTAATATCTGACATATAAATCGAAAAATAAATTCATATCCAGTGGTTAGCTCCACCATTTCAACACCTTTGTATAATTGGAATTGGCTTCCTTGATAACAAAAAATAGCAAAAATGTATATGCATCCAAATGTACAATTGATTGCCCAATTTACACTTAATTCCAGTGCTGTCATAAGGATGTTCTGTTGACAGAGGATTATCCACATATATTCTAGTTTTCTTACATTTGGGAGAGGAAAGGAATCAGGCTTGGTCTGATTCTTGTCCAAATCTGGGTGTTGCTGCCCGAAGAGTCCAACACCCTTGCATAGAGAGCAGTGTGCAGTGGCCCGAAGAGTGCCAATTCCCAATTCTCCAATGTTTAATTCAGCAAAACTGAACTCTCATCCTCCAAACTATAAAGAGTACTTTCCCATTGTTCCTTGAGAGTTTCCATTTCATTCTCAACAGCATCTTCAAACTACACTCTCATCCTCCAAACAAACGTTTAAAAGTACCTTCCCACTGTTCCTTGAAAGTTTCCATTTCGTTCTCAACAGCATCTTCTAACTGCACAAAATACATAATCTGTCTAGTTTCAATATGCATAAACATAAGCAACAAACTCTCAAAAAGGACAACATAAGTAAAGGAGGCTCTTACATTTTTGCCCGTTAGTGACTCAGATAACTCAGACCCAACATCCCTTTCAACATGGAGAAGTGTTTCTTCCTCTAATGATTCTTGAGCTTCCGCTGCCTAAAATATTGAAGATTAGATATCTATGTAACTTTAAGATGGGAGGGCCTTTTCATATTGAAAAAAATCACTACACCAAAGGAACTGATGAACTCATTATACAA